>JANZYN010000153.1:0-64211 GCA_025583755.1 Cordyceps tenuipes
ATTAAATTATTAATTTAAATAATTAATATATAATAGAAAATATATAAAATTAATTAATTTTCAATTTTAAAATAGTATTCCTTTAAAGCTCTTTAAATATATCTATTTATATAAAGACTAATAATTTAAACTTAAATAATAGTCTTTAAAAGCTATTAGCTTTTATATTAATATTAAATTAATTATAAAGCTTTAAAAATATATTTTTTAATATTTAAAAGAACATTTATAATAATCTTTACTAATAAAACATAGGTTATACCTATATTAAGTCTACTAGAGGGATAAAATTATATAAGACCTAACTATAGGTAATCTAACTCTACTACTAGTTGTATAATAGAGCTAGAATAGCCCTAGAGTATAGATATAGTGTATATAGTAGAAACCCCTTAAAACATATTAAATACACTTTATAAACCACTAAACGAACCCCTAGTGACTAATATGGTTATAACCTATCCCTAATCTATATCTAATAAGGACCTAAAAGAAAAACTATCCCTCTTCCTACTAGAGGATACTAAGGCTAGAGGCCTAAAGATAATTACGATATTAGAGGAGAAGTAAACGTAAGGCGGCTCTAAGCCGCCTATATGTAACAGTGGCTTATTCCTAATCTATAGTAGGTCTGTTTCTTAGGTAGAGAGTTAGGTCGAAATGCATAAGAGTGCTAGTAAGTAGTGTCGTAGCGTATAAGTCACGTTAGGAGATTACTCCTAATAAACTAATGCTTAGAATATTGCTTAGATTGATTAGTAGAGATCTAGTCTAGCTATCTACTAGAAATCCCCTTCCCTATATACCTATCCTATCCTCTACTGTATTCCTAGATTATACCGATCCCTCCTAACCTATTAGCCTAGATTAGATTAAGTCCGTCCGACGAGTCCTCCTAGATTAGTCCGATCCCTCCTAATCTAGTCATATGACCCTCGGTCTTATCTTTGCATTAGCCACACAGTGGCTTCCTGCCCCTCCTATGTCTGGCTTCCTTCGTGTGCAACAGGCCGCCTATGTAGGCCTCCTTGCCCGTTTGTCACATAAGCCACCTATAGTATATAACCACCTAGGTTATAGCTTAGGTTCTAGTATTATAGGTAAGATATAGATAGATCTAATAGAGAGACCCCTTTACTTATTTATATAAAGGCGTCCTATAGGGCCTTAATAAAGGTCTAGAAAGGGACTAATAGGCCCTTTAGTAATAACTCTACTAGTAGTTATATAACTATTAGGAATAATAAGAGATAGTATATTAATAATATAATAAGTAGGCTATAATCTTCTCTATATATAAACCACTCTAGCTTTAGAATATAGTTAAGGTAAAAGCGTTTAGCCTTACACTTTAATATATTAGTTCCTTTATTATCTAACTTTATACTAAAAAGGTTAGACTTAATAAATTTCTATATAGTTAAAGTGTCCCTAAAGTGCCTTTACTACTTTACTAGTATAGTACTAGTCTAAAGAATATATACTACCTAATTCTAAACTACCCTTAGACCTAGGGCGGCCTTAACTAGTTATAGTATAGAACGTATAGAGACGTACTACTCGCCTTTAACTACCTAAAGGAGAGTGTTAAAATCGCCTAATAGCTATTTATATAAGGTAGATTATAGTACCTATAGGACTAAATAAAGAGTAGTATAGGAGTATTATAGGCCTAGGTGAGCCTTATAGTAGGGGAATAATAAACTTTAATTCTAAACTATTTTAGTACTATAGTATAAATAGACTAGGCCTATATTAAGGCTAAAGGGGTAATAAACTTAATAAACTTAGGACTAGAAAACTTAAGTATTAGTATTAGTGTTAAAGGCTAAAGTAGAGTTAGAATAGATATAGGCCTTTACTAGGAGGGAGGAGCTAATAGTAATAGCCTCTAGGTTAGACTTAATAATAACTAAATAGTTATTTAAGTTAGAGTTAGACTAGGACTAGCTTAAGTCTATCCTAGGCTTATAGTTAATAAGGCCTTTAACTAGGAGGTAGAGGAGATAGTTAGTCTCCCTTACTTTAGTAAAGAGCTTATAGACTAATAGGGCTATAGTAGAGCTAATATAAAGGGGGGTAGTAAGAGTAAGAGTAGGAGTAGTAGGAGTAGTAGTAGAGGGTATAGTAAGGGTAGTAGCTAAGGCCGTACTAGTAATAATATAGGTATAGGCACTAGAGAGGCTACTAGTACTAGTATACACCTTAAGGGTAGTATTAAAGAGTAGGCTATACTTAAGGTTAGCCTAGCTAAAGGCTAGGCTAAGGACACTATAGGGTTTAAAGGCTATAGGGAGGGTATTATAGGCTAGTAGCTAGGCTTAAGCGATATAGGTAGGCTCTATAGTAGCTATAGGGAGCTACTAAAGGTTAATAGTATAGGTATAGGGTAAGACTAGGTAGGGACCTACTAAAAGGTACTAGGACTTTTTCTATATATAGTATAGATAGACGACACTAGAGGGGCCTATACGGTTAGTAAGTAGGAGTAGTATAGGCCTAGGGGGGCCCTAGGGACGAACTTATAGAAGGGGCGGCTATAGAGGATCTAGCCCCCTACTATCTAGGGGAGGTAGTAGGTATATAGCACTTTAGTAGGGCTATAGGGGAACCGGATAGACTCTAGGGTAGAGAGCCTATCTATAGTAGTACTAGTAGAGAGACTAGTTAGAGGTATAGGGGAGGTTAGTATAAAAGAAAAGGTAGACTAACCTAGTTAGGGCCTAGGCTAGTACTAGAGGGGGAGTAGGTAACTTACTATAGTAGTAAAAGTATAAGGGTTTAATAGTAGTAATAGTCGTACTAAGATAGAGTAAAGATAGGCCTAGGGTAGTCCTAAAGGGGAATAAGATAAGACTTACTAAGTATAAGATAAAAGTAAAAGAGCTAGAATAACTATAGTATATTAGTTTTAAAGACTAGAGAGGCCTAAAGGGGGGCTAGGTAAGGGTATAATAGGGTGTAATAGACGCTAGAGGTACGCTTAGGGTTTAAGGAAAAGGGTCTAACTTATAAGGTTATTTAGGCTTAAGAAAAGAAAGAAGGAAAAGAGGAAAGAGGATAGAAAAAAGCCTCTTTTTAACCTTCTAATATTTTTTTAATTAATTATATTAAATATAAGTAATATATAGTAAAACTATAGGCTTCTAATAACCTTAAGCGTTATAGGTTACCCCTACCTAAAGGACGGCTTAGCCCTATATAAAAGGCGACCTAACTAAAGAAGTAAAGATAGGTAGTTATTATAGTAAAGTATAGGTAAACGTATATAAATATAGTATATATATAAAAGTAGTACCCTATACACTAAAATATAAATAAGAACATATTATACACTAAAATACACTAGTAGGTAATATAGCCTAGCCCCTAGCCTAGACTAGTCCTTAGGAGGGACCCCCCTAGGGCTAGATAGACTAGTAATAGGGAGCTAGTGGTTAGAAGGAAGTAAGGGGGGGCTAATAGAGGTATAGAGGCTAGGGGAGGGGAGTAGTAGAAGGTAAGGGGTGGCTTAAAGAGGTAGAGGGGAGTAGTAGTAAGGGGGACTAGGGCTAGGGCCGGCCTAGATCCTCTCTAGCTAGCTAGAGTGTTAGGGGATAACGATACGATCCTACTAGGGTAGGTTAAAGTAGCCTATTAGGTATAGGTCGTATAAATTCTAGTAATAGGAGGGATAGCTTATACTAGACCCTACTAGCGACTAGGATAGGACTACGTTAAACCTATACTAGGTAAAGGTTTTCCTCTAGGTACTTTAGTTTTTCTTTTACTATTGTTACGGGCTAGCCCTAGGCTGCTGCGAGTAGGTGCCACGAAGGATGTTTATTGAAAACTCTTAGGGAGCAGAAAGGGGACGAGGCTAGGAGGTCGGTCTAACATAGCTAAAATGAGGTGGCTCCGCTTTACTCTCGTGACGGTGCACGTGACCGGTCACGTGGGCATCACCTAAGCCAGGCTAGAGCCTGACTCTGTCACAACTATATACTAGTAAAAGTACTATATAGGCTATTTAGTCTAATTAGAGTAATATAATAATAATAATATTTAGAAGAAATTAAAAAAACACTTTTTATTAAAGTCTTTAAAGAGTTTATTAGTAATTAAATTTATTACCTTTAAGTCTTTATATTAGTAAAGTAATTTAAAACTATTAAAACTATATTAGTTAACTTAATTATTATTATTATTATTATCTTTAGCTATTAAAATAATAATAGCCTTAAAGAACTAAGGCTAGTTTAATAAGTCTATTATTATATTATTATTTAATAGCTATTTATTAAATTATAAGTTACTTATAATTTTTAAACCTTATAACTATTTATAAATTAATAGAGTTAAAAATAGTAGAAAAAGAGTGATTTTACTTCTTCTAATAGATCTAAACACTCTAATAATACCCTTACTTATATTAATACTTTATTTATAAGAGTATTAAAAAGTTATATAATAATTACTAACATTTCTATATAGATCCCTACTAAATTCAGTAAGGTTAGAATTTTATATAGACTAAAAAATCATAAGTCACTTACTAGCCTAAAAAACAGAACTCAAGATCAGGGCATAAGGGAATGATTGTCCAAAAAAGTATGCCATTGGGATCATGCCTAACCATCTGCTACCATAACTTCACAACAGAAAAGGATTCATTTCGCGTCATCATTATTAAAAATCAAAAAAGAACCATGTAAGCCTCGTCTATCCGACAGAGATCGTATCGAAAAAAAAAAGGGACATGTCCCACACAACGTGGGTGTATATGCCAGCGATATAGGAAAGAAGCAAAAGGAAAAGAAGAGAGGGGGGGAATCTGCCATGACATCTATATTTCTTTTCTCCGTGTCTTTTTTTTTTGTTTTATTTTTTTGGGGGGTATTTCTTCATTCATCTGCTTAGTCTTGGAAGAACTTGATAATCTCGCGCAGGTCGCGCAGGCCGACGCCATGCTTGGGATAGCAAATGTAGACGGACTCGCCGAGGGCGCCAAACTTGCTGCGAAAGGAGGCCTTGCGGCGGAGACCGAGGCTCTCGACGATGGAGCTGTAGGTGGTGGCGAGGAAGCGGGCACGGATACCGTGGAGATGCTCGCCAGCGGTGAGCTTCTGGGAGACTCCGGCGCCAAATGTGACCTGGCCGGAGACGGCGGAAAGGGCGAGGCTGATGAGCACCTCGATAGCTCCGTTGACGGCACCGGGGAAGTCGAGAGCCCACTTGACCTGCCAGCCGTGCTTGGGCGACAGTTTGGCAAGGACAACCATGGCCTGGACCTTGCTGTCCTTCTCGGCGGCGAAGTAGCGGCGGTGCTCCTTGTCGACCCATGGGCGGACCTCGGTGAGGTGGACCTGCTTACCCTTGCGGTTGGCTTTCCAAGCCTCAATGGCAGGGTCTGCACGGCGGATAAAGTCATCGTCTGCCTTAACTTCGTGGACCTTGACACCTTCACGCTCAACGCGGCGAGCCTTGGGGCCGTCGTTGGTGGCGGCGATCTTGTCGGCGTTGACGCGCTGCTCCTCGGTGCAAGAAAGAGTACGCCAGCCCATTTCGCGCCCGAGAATCTTTTGTACCTCATAGGATACGAGCATCCAGATGGGAACGAGCTGGAGTTCAGTTGTGACGTACTTGATGAAGGCAGCAGTAATGGTTCGGTACTGTGATGCGTCGCAAAGAGGATCACCAGTGACCATGGCGAACTTGCCCTGTCTTACATAACCAATAGCTGCACCAGTGCTGTGTCTCCAAATAATAAATCGCTCATCAAGCCATGATGTGTTGGAAGCATCGCCGTAGTTGGCAATGAGATTCTCGATAGATGGAGGCACCTCAAGCGTCTTGGTGGTGTCAGCATCTGGGTGTGGTAGGGAGGTCTGCTTGCGCTCGGGAAGGGACTTGGGATCACGGTGGAACAGAGACGCGTAGCGAACGTCGCCAAGCTCGAGCATCCAGGCAACGATCCTCTCCAAGCCAAGGCCCGCGCCGGCATGAGGCGGTGCACCTAGGTCAAAGGCAGCAAGGTAGTCTTCCATGCCGTCCTCGGCAATTCCAGCAGCAGCCAGGTTTGTTCGAAGCTCCTGAGCATCATGGATACGCTGGCCGCCAGAGCAGATTTCTTGGCCACGGATGAAGATGTCAAACGAGTTGGTCCAGAGCGGGTCGTCGGGGTCCTTGTGAGTGTAGAATGGGCGTGCATTGGCAGGAAACTTGTCGAGAATGTAGTAGTCGGTGCCGAATTTCTCACGGACGAGCTCGCCGAGACGCATCTCGTCGGGAGTAGATAGATCCTCCTCTTCGACCTGGCGGCCGTCGTCGCGGAGCATCTTGATGCCCTCACGGAAGTCTAGAACCAGAGTCTCGTCGAGATACTTGAATTCCTTGCTGGGCCAGCGCTTTTGCACGACTGCTACCTCAGGCATGGAGTACACAGCTTTGAAGACGGACTTGAGAAACTCGTCGAGGACGTCGATGACTTCGTGGTAGTCGTGCTCAATGGCCATTTCGATATCGAGACCTGTGTACTCCGTCAGATGGCGATGGGTATTTGAGTTTTCCGCGCGGAAAACCGGGCCGACTTCGAAGACACGGCCGAAGTCACCGGAGACAGCCATTTGCTTGGCCAGCTGCGGGCTTTGAGCCAAGAAGGCGTTGCGACCAAAGTAATTGACCTTGAAGACCGCGGCACCGCTTTCGGTGGCAGCAGGTTGCAGCTTCGGGGTGTTAATCTCCACAAACCCTTGACTTTCGAGGGTTTCTCTGAACTTGGAGGTGACCATAGAGCGGATACGGAAGAGGGCGTGATTCGCAGGGTGTCTCAAGTCGAGAATACGAGCCGACATGCGGTTGCGCAGAGACTCGGGGGGCTTGTAGTTGCTGAAGGGCGCGTTCTGGGCGGCGGTGACGAGGTGCAGGGCTTGGATCTCAACCTCGACGTTTTGGATGGTGGCCGAGCGAACGGGCTCGGGTGTTGATTTAAGGGTGCCGTGAACCTGTATGAGAGACTCTGGTTGAAGCTTTTGCACCCAGCTGACCATGTCCATGTTGTCGCGAGTCAGCAGGCCCTGGACGGACTGTGTCTGGTCACGGAGCAGGAGAAAGTCGAGGGCCTTTGAGAGTTGGCGCTGGGTATGAATCCGGGCTCTGAAGTTGACCTCTGTGCCGACAGGAAGAGCGGCGAGCTGGCTGATGGTGTTGAGCTCCCAGGGATGTGTTGGCCAGTCGGCGCTGGAGGTGCTGCGGACGCTATCCAGGCTGGAGCGACCCGAGCCCGACGTTTTGCTGAATTCGGAGCCGCCATCAAGACCAGCGAGGATGCGGCGGGTTGCTTCGGAGTGGACGGCAGTGCGAGAGGGTGACTGGGCGCGAACTTCGTCGCGGAGGTCCTGGTGTCTCTTGTCGAGGGTCAATTGATCGAGGCTGAGCTTGTCAGTGCTGGGGATGATCATGCTGTGACGTGCGCTGGTGCTGATTCGAGGGCTGCCTCCCTTGTGCATGCCAAAGGCAGAGGACACGGGGCTGACGACGCCTGAGTTGTGATTGCTGTTGCCATTGCCGTTGCCGTTGCTGTCGGCCATGATGAAGAGGGGGGGGGGGTGGTGGTTGTTGAAGGGAGAGCGGGGGTTCAGAGGAAGCTGGAGGAGAGTAGAAGAGGGCGGGAGCTAGAGCCCTATATCAAGATAATCGACAGTCCCAGGCACGACGTAACGACGTAAGGTGAACAATGGCGGCACAAATAATTTTTCCAGGTTTGAGGCGGTGTTGAGGCGTTGGGGGTGTCGCAGATCGTTGATCGTTGATGTAATAGTTAATGCTGTTGCTTGGCAGACCTAAAAAAATACCAAGGTACGGACAGGTACAACAGGTATGTAGGTGCCGTTTCACAGTGACCTATTTAAGGGAGGGGTGGCGGGGTAGAAGGAGCAGAGGGTCCGGCCGAGGGCCTTGGTTCTAGCACGGTATGCTACCTATGCGGTGTGTGTGTGTCCGGATAAATAATGCGAGGTGTGTGTAGTCGATGCGATCGAAAGAGGAGATGAAGCAGTCAAAATGCCGTATGCATGACAGGACGGGATTGACAAGGAGGAGAAAGGGCAAGGGAAGAGGGGTTTGCACAAGCTTTTATTTTCTAGACGTCAAGGGAGAGCTGGCTGGCCGGCTAACTAGCGGATCGCCGGGTGGGGGAGGACGAGAGACGGCGGAACGGACGGCCGGCTTTTCCTTTCTTTCTTCGTCACGCGCTTTTGTCTGATGGAAGACTAATATCAGGGCAGATACGGAAAGGCCGATGGGTGTAGAACATTACAGAGCAACAGAGACAGATCCTGGTTGGCGGGTTTGCGCTGCTCCCGCCAGCCCGGTTACAGTGGTCCGTCAGGGACACTTGTCCGACGTCTTCAGCGCTTGGCCTTGTGCACCACTACCTACTAGGTGTAGTTACAGTGGCAGCCTCCGGGACTCCCGGATGGCCACCGGAGCGCACAAGCTGCCTTTCGCCAAGTACCGAACAAGTCACCACCCGAAAATTCCCTTGGCGTTAAGCTCATATAGGACAAACTAGTATTCCCAGCGATGCGCCAAAAGCTTGTCCGTAGGGCTGCCTGTGTCAGCAATGACCAAGCAAAACGGCACAGCAAATGGCAGTCAATGTAATCGCTAGGAGCCATACCTATATAGATTTATTAAGGAACAAAAGTCTAGGTAGCCGAGTTACAAATAAAAAAACGTAGAGATCATCTCAGAAATACAACAAACTCTCTTCCTACTGGCACGGTCCCTGATACTAGGCAAAGTAGCCAATTTTGGGGGTATCGGCATCAGGCCTTGTCAACTTGTCACGGGGCAAGTTCCGGCTTCTCTTTCGTTCTAGCGCCCGAAGCTGCCGAATGTCCAGCGTGACACAATGCTTGGTTACACATGCGTGCATTTTCCCCCGCATCTCCTCTTGATAGTATCCTTACGCGATGCAATTGCCGCGCATGACCTCTCATGACCCGAAACAACACCAACGGCATCGTCGGGGTATCGGGTAGCGGGTTAACCGGAGCTCCATCTGCATAGTATTAGGCATCGGAGTATAAGCCAGCATCGTTCCACCTTTAAATCATCATGTCCCGCAAGTTGGAGGCCAGTTTAGCATTTTTACATCTTTCGCCTGCAACGAATATGTGTATCGCAGACGACAACCGCGGAGTTCACCGTCATCGTCGACGTCAAGGTGTGGGTGAGCGCGTACTCTCGTGTATGACACACTCAACGTTGCGCTTCATACTTTGGGAATACGACCCAACCATGGGCTCTATTATCAGTTTCAACGTAACTTGGCGGTTGGCAGCAAGATGCTACCCGTCAGGGTTTGCTCATGGTCGGCGATGACGTCAACCAAGACTTATCCGAATACGCCACATCTGGCTGGCTGAGCCACAAATTGCGGAACTTTCACTGGCCAGTGGCTGCTGGGTCACTGCCAAGTCTCAGCATAGCAGTATTGATAGCCAGTACAGGTGATCCGGCAGTCGCTGGTCGGGCCAATACGTTTCACATTCATCACAAGCCAGCTCGGTTCTCAATTTCCAATGGCCCTGACCGTCATCAACTTTATCAGCTAATTGCACCTCAAACAGAACCTAGCGCACAAGTTGCTTGCTATTCCGTTTGGTGCAGACATACATAGACTCAGCCTCACGCCACAACACCATTGCACTAGCACATCTTCAGCTGTCCACACCACACTCGTTCGTTCCACAGCCACACGCAAACCAAGGCTATCTCGGTTACGAGTACGATGCATTGACGCCAAACTACCTCGCCCCCCAATACCCAATTCCTTGCCAACTTCTACAATTCGTCACACTTCACTTGTCACAGTCATTCGTTCATCAGCGATTTTGTCCCTGCAGCATCTCGACCTCTCTCCCACCCCCTCTGCGCTTCTCCTGGCGAGCCCAACGACACACAGCGACATCGCACACGCCATGCCCTTCTTACCAACAACCACCGTCGCTGGTGACGCTCCGGACCCAAACGCCGTCCTCATCGAGTCCAAGCCAGACAACAAGGGCGGAAAGGCCACCCAGGCTGTGCATGACCAAATACCAACCATCATCGAGCCCACCACCGTTCAACTCAATTCCGCTGCCAACAACCCCTATGAGCACTTGGAAAAGATCCCCGACGTGGTCGAGGCCGACAGGGTCGACTACATCAACCCCCTCGCCAACAGCTCCAGGTGGTACGTTTCCATGCGGGCGCACGCCATCCGCTCTGCCGCCGGCATGGCCTTTAGCCTTTCCAACCGCACCGTGCCTGCGCCACCCGTGCCCTCCCAGTGCCTCTGGCTCGACTCCACGCTCTCCCCCGCCTTTGCCGGCAAGAACAAGATCAAAGTCGACGTGTGGACGCCGCCGCCGCGCATCGCGCTCGGCCCGCGCGCCGCCGTCATCAACTTCCACGGCGGCGGCTGGATCCTCGGCGCCGGCACCGACGACAGCCGCTGGGCCGCCGCCGTCATGACCTCGCTCGACGCCGTCGTCTTCTCCGTCAACTACCGCCTCGCGCCGGCCCACCCCTTCCCGACCCCCATCGAGGACTGCGTCGACGCCATCCTGCAGATCGCCGCGCGCGCCGACGAGTTCGGCTTCGACCCGGCCCGCATCGTCCTCTCCGGCTTCTCCGCCGGCGCCTCCAACGCGCTCAGCAGCTGGGTGGTCCTGCAGGAGCCGCAGCGCTGGGCCTACGCGCTGCCGCAGCCCGTCCCCGCCATCGCCGGCCTCGCCCTCTTCTACCCCGTCCTCGACTGGACGTTCACCCGCCCGGAGAAGCGCAGCACCTGCCACCGCCCGGACCTCACGCTCTCGCCCGGCCTCACCGACCTCATCGACGCTTCCTATGTGTACCCCGAGATCCCCCGCCAGCAGTGCGACGACTGGCGCCTCTCCCCGGGCCTCATCGACGACGCCACCCTCGCCAGGCTGCCCCCCGTCCACCTCTGCCTCTGCGAGTACGACATGCTGCTGCAGGAGGGCCTGCGCTTCGCCAAGCGCGTCCGCGCCTGCCCGGGCAAGACCCTCACCCTCCGCGTCGTCAGCCGCGAGAAGCACGCCTGGGACAAGCCCATGCCGCTCGCCGCCGTCAAGGACAGCGTCGCCGCCGAGTACACCGAGGCCACCCTGGCCATGGCCAGCTGGCTGGGGCAGCTTCACGACACGGACAACGATTCGATGCTCTCGCTGCCCACGAAGCGGCTTCGCCTGCGCCCTTCGGCGTATTTCAAGCGTTCTCGTTCTGCCGAGTAGCCAGTCTCGGGTAAAACCGCCAGTCTTGTTGTTTCCTCCCTGCCTGCATTACGGGGATTCTGATTTCGTGTTTACGAGCAAGGCGTTGAGGGTTTTTTCTTTTCTGCATGTACATACATGGTTTCCGGGGCATCGTTCAGCATATACATAGAAGTTTGGCATTTATAGAGCCTCGGGGGCGGGAATAATGTACGTTTCTGAATTCAACAGTCTCAAAAAGATCTCATTTACAAGCAAGCATGCCAGCACACTTTGCCAGCATGATAGCCCCTCCCCTCTTCCCCCCAGACCGACCGGTCACTCCGGAAGGGGCAAGTTCCGCACGTCTCGTGCAAAGTGGTCGCTCGTCCAGTTGAGGTACGACACGACCACCCACGCCATCCACTCCATAAGCACGCTGCCGAGCCAACCGCCGCCGCCGCCGCCGCCGTTCCACCGCGCCATCGAAGTGCGATGCAGCGCGGCGACGTCCGCGCGGCGCAGCGCCTCATAGTCGGCGATCATCCGGGGCACGTCACGGCCGTCGCCCCGACGCGACAGCACGTGCGCGACCAGCACGCCGTCCTCGATGGCGACGCCGGTGCTCTCCCCCTGCGGCGGCATCTACAGAGGAGTCAGTCGAGTTCAGCATCATCTTGTAGGGATTCCTGGAAAAGGAGAAGGCAGGCAAAGAAACTTGAGACAAAAAAAACCTACAGCGTGGGCGGCGTCGCCGAGGAGGAGAACACGGCCCTTGGACCACGCGCCGCCGTCCGGCAGCATATAGACCGGGTAGAAGAACCAGTCGTCGCAGCGCGCCAGGACCTCCCCGAGACAGTCGATGGCGCCGCCGGCGAAGCGGCCCGCGATGGCGCGGCGCAGCTCGGCCTTGTCGCGGACCGCCCGGCCCTCGCGGCGGTCCCCCGCCTCGTCTGCCGGGACGGGCATGACGACGGCGACGTACAGGCTGCTCTCCGGGGCGGTCGCCGTGGCATCGTCGTCGTCGCCGCCGCCGGCTGGCTGGTGGCGCGCGAGGAGGAGCGACTCGGCTCCGTGCTGGACGAGCGTGGTGTGGCGCACGAGCGGCTGGCCGCCGGCACGGGTCCAGCGGGCGGCGTCGGAGGCGTCGGCCGGGAGGAAGCCGTAGGCGACGCACTTGCCCGTGTACGTCTCGGGGCGGTCGGGCTCGACGAGCCGCCGGCGGGCGACGGAGTGGATGCCGTCGCAGCCGAGGACGAGGTCGGCCTCGACGGTCTCGGCGCGGGCCGCCGCCGGGCCATGTTCCTGCGCGTAGGTGACGCGCACGCTGTCGCCAAGCTCTTCCAGTTGCTCGACGCGGGCGCCGTACAGGATCCGCAGCGCGCGCGGGTCTTTCTGGGAGCTGCCGAGCGCGAGGGCGGCATCGGTCAGGGCCTGCACGACGTCCTGGCGGCGCACGCGGAGGGCGTCGACGCCGGGCCACAGGGTGGCGAGCAGGCGGCCGGTGCGATGGGCGACGAGCTCGATGGCGCTGGCGGCGTGGCCGCGGGGTCGCAGACGGGCGCCGGCTCCGCCGAGGGCGTCGAGGTAGCGGAGGGCGAGAGGGGTCATGTTAACGGCGCCGCCGATTGTCTGCACGCCGGGCCGCAGCTCCAGCACGGTGATGCGGATGGGGCGGGACGGCGTCGATGACGAGGCATGCTGGGCAATGGCGATGGCGGCGGAGAGACCTGCGGGCCCGGCGCCGATAATGACGATTCGAAAAGGGTCGCTCATTGGTTTTTTTTGTCTTTTCGGTAAGAAGAAAACAAAGTGGTTTGTACTTTATGCTTTTCGAGTTGGTGCCCGTGTGAGTGAGTATTGTAAGTGGCGCGGCCTTGTGCTCGGGTGGGTTGTGTGATAACTTCACGTTGTGACCTGTACGTGACGACGGCTGGACTCTCTTTCAAAAAGCAGCAAAGCAGCTATCCTTATAGAAACCGCAACTCAGCCCAGCAAGTGCCAATACGATTGAATCCGACGAGCAGCCTCAGCTGGCCAACGACCCACACAAGCACCAACGCAAGCGCGCCATGCTATGCTGAATGCAATCAAGTCGGGGTGCTCTCATTACCCAGAAGGGAACGTGGGGTAGCTGGCGTAACCGTAACGCTAGTTGTGAGCTCACCAGGACCATCATCAATCACGATGAACAAGTCCAAGTGGTGCTGCACTTGTCAGCTGTTGGCGACGAGGGAGAGAGACGACTTGGCCTGGGCTACCGGGTAGGTCTATACAGAGTTGGCCTCTGCTGTTCCTTGCCGGAATATATTCCGTTCGTCGTCTCCCTCGTTTCCGCGCAGACCACGGAACCCCTCATTCTGGGTAACGATTTGTCGGCCCATTTCCCCTGTATAGCTGCCCAACTCTACAGCCAGCGGCCAGTCATGGATGGCCAGGTCATGCCACATTATCAAAGCCTGGGACTGGCCCGGCTGGCTCGGTTGGTGCGGGCCGCCTTTTGCCATCTCCATCTCACCTCGCGCCCCCCTCCGTGCAACCCTCATCACGAGCTCGATCCGATTCCGATTCGCTCTAGCAACACTTGCACTTTATCCGCGAGGCCTCTGTACCAAATCCATCAAAGGAAGCTTATCCGTTTGTCTGACTTTCCGCTGCTCCTGCTGCTGCTCCTGCTGCTGCTCCTGCTGCTGCTCCTGCTGCTGCCACTGCCTTCTTCCATCCTGAATATCCTCACTGTCCAATGTCTCAGACGGACGTGCCAGGCGACTCTTGTCGCGGCCATTTCTTTCTCCCCTTTGAGTGCGGGCTCTGTGCCCAGCCCATCAAGCAGCACAGCATTGCCTACGCGTGTAAGTATACGTGGGCTCGCTCCCGTCCCGTATTCCCCGAACGAACAAATCAGCTCACAAATGTCAGTGGTGTCCACCCCGGACTCGATGAGCCTAGACCAGGTGACGCGGCCATTTGTATTTCCCCACGGCGCCACAGGCTCTGGTCGTAACCGGCCGGGTAGTCGCGAGCCCTTTCTCCGCGTCGGCGACTGGGCTGTTGGCGCGCGCTTCACCGTCGAGCCTGCGCCCCCAGGGAACCCCGTTGAGTGCAGTGCTATCCATGACTTCTGCTTCCAAGTGTACACCGCCTGCGCCGGCCACAGCCAAGATGCGCTCCGTCACCTCTGGTTTTTCAGTTTGTGGCGTCAGCCATGGGACCGCTCCAAGACTATGCAAGGTCTGCGGCCGTTGCCACGCGAGAGGCTCCTCCGCAGCAAACCTGCTCTTTGCCACGTACTCGCCAAGGTAGGTATGCTAGACATTGCAACTCGCTTCCCGTGGGAGATTGTCAGTAACATTTTCGACTTTTCGAGAGACGCCCTGCTATGGAGGGCTGCACAAGCGGCCACGGTTGCTTTTGACTACCGTGAATGTAACGTAGAGGATTGTGCTTCGATACCTGCGCTTGGCATTCTATCGTGGAAACGTGGCGACAAATTCCCAGAATCGGTTGACCCTGCTCCAGAAGTAAATCTGTTGACGCGTTTCACCATCGATTCCCAGGGAATCAGTCGAATCGAGCGCATCGAAAAGTCATCCTCAATACGACCGAGTTACCCGGCGTATGTCTATGAGTACGTCGCTGCCGAGGCAGAAGAATTGCAATCTGTCCAAGTCATCTTCAAGGTAAGTGGCCTGATTTGAAATTCTACGGCGCCCGAATGCTCATCTTATTATATAGCATGGCCGGGCACGCCTTCACATACCTGCGGACCATCCCGGTTTCACGACTTGGGATACGCCATGCGCTCCCCCAAGGCCGGTCCGTTACGCAGGCGTTTCCGATACCCTTTCTGACTGGGTCAGCGATGGCGCTTCGTTGGCTCGTATTTGCGGGCAGCCGGCGCCCACCAACAGATTCCAAACTGTCCATCTAGAGGGTGCCACAGGCGTAACATTCATCTTCCATAGCAGTTTTCTCGCCCATATCCATGCTCATAGTCCAGAGCATCCCGTCGCACAATTTCCACACGACACGGAGGTCATGGTGGAGATTGGAGGAACTGCGATGCAGGAATTCCCAAACCTTGCCTGGGTTCATCTGCCACTAGCGCCAGGAGACAAGATACTGTCCATCAGCTTCGGTACGGATGGTCGGATGCAGCGTATCCAACGGCCAGGCATGCTAGTAAGTATCAAGCAAGACATTGTTCAACCGTAGGCTTCTGCTGACTGGCTCACGCCAGGTGCACACAAAGCTGGCTGGAACAGTCCTTATCGGATATCTTATGCCACTCGATAGACCATGCATAGAGCTCGCCCAAGAGCCGGAATTTCTTTTTACGAGACTACAGGTCGGCTTTGTATCAGGGGTTGGGGCGTACAGCTCGAATCCCGTATCGCAACTCCAATTTTCTGACAAAGTCGGAAGGGTGACAAGAGAAATGACATTTGCGCGCCCTGAGCTTTTCCGGCTAACGTCTTTCGCACCTCTTGACCATGTTGTTCGTCTAGATATAGTCGAGGAGCCAACAAGCGGCGCGCTGCGTGGCTTGATATTCCATTATGCCAATGGTGGCCAGCGAAGCGTTGGCCAGTATCGGATTGGATTTCATGTGGTAAAAACCTACGCGGAACCCAAGTACTTGTGCTTGACAGGCTCACTCCGAAGGCAAGCTAGAATGGCGGTGCCGCAGCCAATCTATGCGACCGCCAACCATAGCTGCGAGGAGGAGCATAGCACGCGTAGCGCACATAGTCAAGGACAATGGCGTGCTTGCTATTTGCTAACAGGGAATGTGCAAGTGCAGTTCGATGTTGATTCGATATCCCTTCAATTTGGAGACCGAGAATTCCGGGTGGTCAATGCTATACATGGTTATGGACATACACCGCTGCCAGCGAGTCTGCAACCCTTTTGAATAGTCATTGGTAGGGGGTGTTAGGATGGGTTGCATCCAATAAAAAATTTCCTCAAGCTTTGGGGTCGGTTTCTCTTGTTGGGGCAGTCGCTCAAGTAGCCTCGTTTTCTTATAATTAGGGCCGTCATGGAATCTACGCAGGCTGCTCAGAGCGTAAGTGGCCCACGCGAAGGGAAGCACGGTATGTTCTCGAATAAATTGTGTCTTGCTTCTGTAGACGGAAAATGGCGTGTATATTCTTATGCTAAATCTCCTTGATCTTCACCACTTTGCCTCCTTGCTGTCTAGGAACTGCTTCAGAATGCCGACAATCTTGGCGAGAGCAGTAAGGTAGACCTGGAGATCGCTGGTGACCTTGGAGTTATCGTCGCCGAGCTTGGCGTAGAAGTCTTTGCGGTAAGGGCAAGCGCTCATGGCGGCACTGAAGATGGGCTTGACGAGGAAGCTGTGGTGAGGCTTGAGGGTGCTGCCGTAGGCGGCGCGGAACGAGTCGGCGAGCTCTTCGTCAGGCTTGGCCGTATTGGCGGTCAGGGCCAGGCAGGTGAACTCGAGACCACTAAAGAAGGGCGTAAGTACGTTCCCCAGTCTCTTGGCTGTAACTTGTGGGAGGTGGGTTCGGCGTACCGGACAAGCCAGAGGAGACCCTCGGTGGCGGTGTGCTTTTTTGTCTTGAGTTCGTTGCGGCAGAGGTCCTGGATGTTCTCGGACTCGGCGGGGGAGGCGAGCTGGCGATCGCGGATTTTCTGAATTGCAGTGCCGTTAGACCTTGGGCTTGGGTATTTCATGAGGGTTTCGCAGGGGAAGTTGTACCTTGATGTTGCCGAGCATGTCGTTCTTGACGGGGGAAAAGGCGACGGATCCCAGAGCATCTGTTGTGGACGGCAAGTTAGGCACGGTCTGCCGGTTTTCGCGGCGGCGAAGGAGAGGACGGGGAGTATTGTACTCACCAAAGATGGTGGTCAGCGACTCGGCGGCCTCGAGAAACTCGCTGGTGGCGACGGCACGGCCATTGGCCTCGTCAATGGGAACATCCACGAAGGACTTCTTGAAGGATGACACGATGGTGCCACCAGGAGGGATGACGGGAGCAGACATGGTTTCTGGGATAGACGGCCGTTGATTCAGAGGGTTGTAGAGCAAAGAAAAGCTAGAGGAGAGGTGTATGGAGGCTGGATGGATTAGATGTTATGAAGAAAAAGCTGATCAACGGCGGCGGCGGTGTGATCTGGCCCAATTGATGTGGTAAAGGGGGGGATGAACAGATGGATGACTGCGCTGGACTTTGTTGGCCTGGTTGGGAGGAGGGGCTCCGAGTCTGCTGCGGGGCACCCGAGACGGGGAGGGGAGCTTGTCGCTGTCTTGCGTGACTCGAGGTGGAAGCTTTTGTACAAGTGACCTTGTTCTTCAGAATACTATTTGCCTATGGAGAAGAACAAAAAGAAACGGGTGGAAAATACAAGGAAAGAGGGTCAAGAAAATGCGGACGAAGCTTGTTGAACTTGCATTTTGCCTTGTTGAAAGACATGGAAGCATTGCACCTTGTGAGATGTAGGTACCTCTTAGTACCTACCTACTTACGACTCAGGCTGGTACCTAGGTAGGCGCTCATGTAACTACCCATGTAACTCGTAGGTAGTTAGCTAACAGAACCTGAAAAAAATACATAGGAAAATACATAGGAAGATAGCGACAACCTCAACGTATCCCAACTCCCATCGTAATACAGTAACTATATGCTCGCAATTAACAGGTGCTGAAGGTGCTAAAGATACTGAAGATGCTAAAGATGTAGAAGATAGGGAAGACAGGGAAGATAGGGAAAATAGGGAAGACAGGGAAGATAGGGAAAATAGGGAAGATAGGGAAGACAGGGAAGACAGGGAAAATAGGGAAAATAGGGAAGATAGGAAAGATAGGAAAGATAGGAAAGACAGCAATTGTTGTTGTATTACTCCTATCTAGCTAAAGCTCTTATTAGGTCCTTCAACGTGTTTAGTTAGGTACAGAGTAGGGAAAACCGGAGTACCCGGGGGAAAACCTCCTCTGGTACCTAGGGTGCTCACGTAACTACCCATGTAACTCGTAGGTAGTTACCTAGGTAGCTAACAGAACCTGAAAAAATACATGGGAAAATACATAGGAAAATAGCGACAACCTCAACATATCCTGCCAGCCGCCACATTGCTGCCAGCCGCCTCACTGCTGCCAACCGCCGCATGGAGTTGATGCCAATAGTGCATCCTTGGAGCCGAGGACTGAACACTGTCGTTGTGGTTCGGGATTCTCGGCGCTTCGGCGCCGACGAGCGGTTCAAAACAGCGGCTGTTCTGCCACCGGTTGCAGATCCTTGGCCAGCTCGTAGCATCGGGCAGCCGTGTCACGTTGCTCGGCATCCAGAACAAGCATACTATCCAGCAAGAGACTTCTCAGCTGTATCGGGCAGCCCGGTCTGTGTTCCAGAGCCGACCGGATCCTCTCGCAGATCGTGGCACCCGTGGGGCCTCTGAGCTCGCCACAAATACTTTCGCTGATGACCGCCCCGACGGACCATACATCGCACTTCTTTGTGTAGCGAAAATCTTTCCTAGACTCAGCTAGGTGGACTTCGGGCGCATTGTAGATGAGAGTTCCACAGAGCGATTTCAGCGAGTAGCACGACACGTCTTTGGCCTCACCAAAATCCGCAAGCCTGACGTGCAAAGGCTCCAAGCTCTCCACGAGGATATTCTCCGGTTTTATGTCCCTGTGGACGATGTGTCTTTCGTGTGCATGCTTGAGGCCTGCGAGACATTGTTTGAGCAGCTTTTGCGTGGTCTCTAGGTCGAGACTTTTCATGTGATCACGGAGGCTGCCGAGGGGGTAAAACGGCATGACCAGTTTGATCTCAGGCTCTTCGGTGGAATGGAGAAGCGGCACAATGTTTTCCTACGCACAAGGTTAGTGGAAGCCCATCCAGAGACATGATCATGATGACGCCAGCTTACATGCTCGAGGGCTTCCAAAGCCCCGATTTCACTCCTCCACTTTTGCAGTTCTTTACCACGGGGCCTCCTGTGGGGCTGCTTTACTGCCGTCGAGACGCCAGTTCTAACATTCCAGATGCGCTTGACAGCTCCGTATGTCCCGCCGCCTATGTCCAATTCAAGCAAGAGTTCTCGACTGGCAGGAGGCTGACGACTCGGTGCTGCAGTTGCGGCGGCTGTTGCAGCCGCGATATCAGCTGGGCTTCTGTTGCCGGGGCGACGGAAGCGGTTCTGGAGGCCGGAGAAATGGTTCTCGGCGGGCTGCTGTCCCTGACGAAATGCAGCAACCAGCGGGGCAAAGGAGCAGATATTGGCGAGGAGATCGACATTGACAAAAATTCGAAACCAAGTTGAACGGGACACCCCGAGGAAGATTACTCTCTTCGGAACAAAGTCATCACCCCCAATAATCCACTGGAAGTTTCTCCGGGTGTATCGGCGCCGCTGACCCCGTATGCCACGCAGGTACCATTCCTTGAACCCAAGTCCTCAATTACCAAGTCCTTATTGTTGTCGAAGGTAATACGACAGTGTAGCTCACTGCATCTGTCATCTTGGACTTGGATATCGCAGTCCTGATTCCTGCCGATGACGACGCCGAGGGAGGACTTGGGAAGATTGTCGAGACTAAGCTCAATGTAGGGCTGGTCATCGTAATGGCTCTCCTGATGAGAGTCAAACTCTGAAAATATCAAGTTTGGATTGGTAAGGTCCGACGCAATACGTCTTGGCATAGAGCCACAAGACCGTTGAATCATTGCGTTGATTGCTTCATCGCCGGGCGGGTTGGCATAGAGGCGGGCGATGACATGGTGACCCATTGCACGCAGAGCGGAAACGCGGTCCGGGTTGATGGATTCGTGGCTAGGGGTCATGACGATTGGAATGTCTGAAGAGGACATGGTGGGAAGGGGGAAGGGATGGATATGTTGCTGGGGATTTCGTGGAAGGAGGTCTTTCTGGGTGCGGGAAGTGTGGTTGAGTATCTCGTTCAGGTCTTTCTGGGTGCGGGAAGTGCGGTTGAGTATCTCGTGGAGGGAGGTATTGTTGGGTGCGGCTTTGGGTCTTTATAGAAGCAGCTCAGGACAGAGAAGCACAGGACAGGACAGAGAAGCGCAGGACAGGACAGAAAAGCGCAGGACAGCAAGAAAAGCGCAGGACAGCAAGACAAGCACAGGACACGTTCAGCCTCTCATCCTTCCCCT
The DNA here is from genome assembly GCA_025583755.1 of Cordyceps tenuipes. NCBI lineage: Eukaryota > Fungi > Ascomycota > Sordariomycetes > Hypocreales > Cordycipitaceae > Cordyceps > Cordyceps tenuipes. The sequence continues at coordinate 20,387 of JANZYN010000153.1, forward strand.
ATCTCCGTATTGAGTTTGTTGCCGAGATTAGTAGCAAACGCCCTCTGCCATGCGGACTTTCTTGCTGTCCTGCATTTTTCTGTCCTGTCCTGCGCTTCTCTGTCCTGGATGGCAAGATGAGAACGAGACGAGAGGGGCGGGCACGGCTGCCCGCCTCCTCACGTCGCCTACCAGGTTTGCCAGCCATCATCACTACGTCTACGTCTACGTCCACGCCTACGATGTCTACGCCCACGATGCTACGCACTCGACGACGTGGTCCCGGCCTGTACAGGCAGGGCTCGTCGTGGCAGTACACGCCGCCGTCGAGAAAGACAAACCTCCGACAGACCAGGATCTGATGCCTGCCCTTGGAGAGTGGAGGGTCCCATCCCCCTACATCATTTCTCAGCGAACCGGGTTACGCGCGAGGTGGTGTAAGTTGGCACGGCGGCGTCGACGGCCATCCCGGTGGCTGTTTCGGCACTTTTTTTTTGTCCGCCTGTCATGCCACTAACTAACTTGGGCACATGTTTATTTTGATTACTTTGGAGATTCTGCAGTGTAATCCGCACCCAAGATGCAAACAAATCAGTAAGTACGCTCTCTGCTTCTCAGCTTTGTTGCCGCCCGTCGAGAGACCCCCCCGCCCCCCCCCCCCCCCGGCTCCGGCTCCCTCCCGCTCCCTCTTGTGGCGCACCTTGACTCACTTTTTGTTCCCGTTTTTACGTTTATCCGTATCGTCCTTTTTTGTCCGCATTGTTCTTCCTTGTCCGTATCCGTATCCGTGTCCTCCTACCACGGCGCTTGCATTGTTCCCTTTCACCTTTGTTCTCGCCGGGTCGGCCTGCTCTCTTCACTCTTCAGCTTCGGGAGACTCACTGTCCTACCTCCGTAGGCGCTGAGGCTTTCTCCAAGTCTTCATGCACACTGTCGTACAGTGCAACGGCCTTTTTTCCTTTGTCCATGCTTTTACTTATATAAACGAGGCTGCCAACTGCCAGCTGTTCTGAGTTTGTTTCTCATACCAAAGCCCTGTCATCTCACTACATGACCATCTGAATTGTCCAAATCATATTAGCCCATTACCATTACGTTCTCGTTGCGCAAAGTCATCACCCCGGATCCCAATGTCGCCTGTCAACGGGCCTTCCGCTGCGCCCAATTCCCCCCAAATCCCCGCCACCAAGGGGGGGCCTGCAAAATTCTCAATTGAATATATTCGCCATCTTTCTGAAGACGAGATTCTGAATTTGATCGATGAATTCCAGGTCAATGGTGTATTACGGTTGCCCCGTGGTATGCCGAAGAGCGACCAACTTGAGGTGGCGGAAATAGTTCGGTACGTACGGACTTGGTCCCGCATCTCCTATGTGCGATTCCAGAACTAACAATACACAGGAAAGTGATCATGGCGCAGTCGTCCAAAGTCCCGACTTTGGATCAAGTCGACCCCCCCGATGCCAAGTCGACCGAAAGTCAAGACACTAGGCGCAAAAGGTCGCTGTCAACCTCGCCTGTGAAAGATGACATCCTATCGACCTCGCCTGTGAAAGATGACACCCTATCGACCTGGCATGTGAAAGATGACATCCTATCGGAGGAGAAAATGGCATACGATAGTCTGGTAAACGATGGGGGTCGGCCGCTCTGCTCTATTGAAATGCTGGAGAAGATCTCTGCAGACTCCGAGGCCCCGAGACGCTCGAAGCAGCGACGGCTGATGGAGGTGGCAACGGACGATGATGCTCCTGGTGTGTCCGATAGCGGAAAGGGTCGCCTCGGCGGATTGGATACCGGCCGAGTCCCCCCGTCGCCGTCGTCTCCTCCGCCACCGTCTCCTCCGCCGCGACGCGAAAGCGCACTGAACTGACTATGCAACAAGGATCACTCGATAGAATAGTTTGAATAGAATTAGTTTGGATGGAATATATTGATTAGAATAGCTTAAAATATCGGAAAAGTAGTACCATGAACGTCTTGCCACTATACCCTGTTGCCTCCGAGGGTAGACCATGCCTCGCTCCCGCAAAACTTTTGCTCCTCGCCTCACACTTTCAGCTGCTCACGTCTCTCTCCCGGTTTCCGACGTTTGCGCGATTGGGAGCCAGCCTCGGGGCTGTCCGTATCCCCGGCGGTCCGCTTACTGGCGGCGCCGAGCAGCCACTGCCCAGGCGCCAACGCGGCCGAGCTCCGCAGCGCCGGGCTCAGCGAGCCGAGCACCGACGGCCCCACCGCCGCCTCACCGGCGCCGCGAAGCAGGCCATCGACGGCATGGCAGGCGCCCCCGCGCACCCTCTGGACGCGGTCGCTCGGGTCCGCGGGGAGCGCCATCGCGGCGCGGTAGCACGCCGCCGCGGACGCGCGGTCCTCGCCGCGCAGCCTCAGCATGTGCCGGGCCACGAACGCGGTCAGGGTGCCGCCATGGACCGCCGCGTGTGCCTGCAGGTGGCGGACGACGAGGCCGCAGACGTCCGGCCCGTGCCCGTCCGGCAGGCCGAAGAGGAGCTCGTAGACGACGAGGCCGAGCGCCCACACGTCGACGGCCTTGGTGTAGGAGGCAGCGGCGGCGGTCGTCGGCGTGTGCGAAGGCTGCTGCAGCCGGTGCACCTCCCAGATCTCGGGCGCCATGAAGGCCTTGGTGCCGCAGACGGACTGCAGCGGGCGGCCGGCGCCGTCGACGTCGACGTCCCGGGCGAAGCCAAAGTCGGCCAGCTTGACCTGCAGCGGCCGCCGCGAGGCCACCAGGATGTTGTCCAGCTTCAGGTCCCGGTGCACGATGCCCGCCGCGTGCGCGAGCTGGAGCCCGGCGAGGGACTGCTGCAGCACCTGCAGGATGTCGGCCGCCGTCAGCTCGTGCGCAATGTCCGCGAGGGAGCCCCCGGGGCAGTACTCCAGGAACAGTCGCGGTCGGGGGTCGAACTCTGCGCGCAGAAGCTTCAGTATGTTTTCCTGTGTTTTTTTTTACTTCATGTTAGCGAGTTTGCTCTGTCCGATCGGGGAGATCCTATCCTATCCTCCCATCCTAGCATCTTACGTGGCACAGCCTTTGCATGCTCACCGCTTCCCGCTTCCATCGGTGCTCGTCGTTTGTGGCGACGTAGTTCTCGGTGGGCTCATTTACGACCATCTCCTGCCCCGTGCTGACATCCCACATGTACTTTGCCGTGCCGCAACCGCCCGCCGCCAGGAACGCGGCCCTGTAGATGGGGTCGCGACTGAGCGACGCCGCCCCGTTGTTGTTGAAGCGCCGGCGGATGCGCTTGCTGACGGCCTGGAAGAGCGCTGGGGAAGCCCCGGACCCCCGCCGGAAGCTTTCGGCTTTCTGCACGTGCTCGTCCAGCGCAGGGTCCGCGACCAGCTCGAGGCGAAAGCTCAGGTCCGGGGCCACGTAGATGGTGACGTCCCGGCTGGGCATCCGGTCGGAGCCCCCGACTAGCCAGCCAAAGTTTCTCCGCCGCAACCTCTTTGAGGCGGACTGGCCGCTTCCGGTGAAGGATACCTCGGTCCCGGCCGTCGAGTTGAGGTCCCGAACCACGAGCCGGCACCGGTCGTCGAGGCTGAGGCTGAAGTGCTGCGCGCTGATGCCGGCCGCGTCGGGAAGGACCACGTCGCTGTCCCTGTCGCAGCCGAACACGATGCCATGGGAGGTCTTGGGAATTGTGTCGAACGATATTTGAATGTGAGGACTCGACAATGGTTCCGAGGGGTCGTTGCCGATGGGATCGATGGGCGTCACCAAGTTTTTATTGCGGCCAAAAGGGGCGGCAACGGACAGGCTGCTTGTTAATGAGACCGCGAGCGGGCTTCGTCGAATGGTTTCTACCGCAAGCATTTTGTGAGGTGGCCAGGCGTATAGTCGGGCAATGACATTGCTGTCGTTCATGGTGTTTTCTGGGTTTCGCTGATATTTGGACGGCGGGATGAGACTGACGAGGGCATCCCCCGTTGACAGGGCAGGGCGAGATCTTATGAGAGCCATGGGGACGAGGTATCTGGTATCTATTGAATCACGCTTTCAAAAATGCATTGCTGTAAGCCTCTTTGCTTTATCCACGCAATTTGAAACTCTGGATCGCTACGAACAGAGGTGCAGAGACAAAGCCAATATGTTCTATGAGAGCGAGTAGGACAACCTGTTTGTTTGTGTTCTGTTTTTTTTCTCCTCTTTTTTATTCTTGTCTTTTGTCTCTCTTCTTCTTTTAATAGGCGAAAAAGGACTAGAGCAATTGATTTGACAGCATTTAAGCACTGGCCAAAGACGATATTGGAAAAGCAAAAGTTGGCGGTTGTTTCTACCTGATATAGAGAACAAATGCCGGGAACATGATTCAATCAAACAGTAACACGTTTTTCCCGTCTTTCCCTAAAAAAAGAAATCCATAACTTTCCAAACATTAAGAGCTTTGGATGGTCATATCAAGCAACCAACATAGAACGCCTGGTTGAGTAGGGATCAACAAGGACTGCATAAATTGGCATGGGTGCAATGACGTCACTGTCGAGACTTGCAGTTTTAAATCGTCCCCTGGTTGCCAAAAAGCTGGGCGGCTTTCTGCCAATCTTTAGCCAAACCTGCTGTTTTAGACCTAAGTCTTTAACGTCCTATCCATTGATTGGTTAAAGAAGCAGGTGCAGAAAATTATGCCATTGCTTGTCCGTTTCCGTTTGCCGATCATGATGATGGTCCTTTCTAAGCCTACCAAGCAGGTTTAGTTGGCAGTGACGTTGCTAGCTGAGATCCCCGCTATGAGCCTCTAAAACCTTCCTGCTACACTTGAGTCGTTTGTATTCTGCCAAATCCAACCATTAAAGTTTGCCAAGTCATCAATCAGGCAGGTCCTTTTGTCTAAATTCTCCCATCTGCATCTCGCTCGGACGCATCATCAGGGCACTCATTATTCCCCAGTCTGCATCACCCCTACGCCAAACTGTTTGTACGGCCTTTACCCCGCCATCGTCGCCGCCATCGCCTCTTCTCAGATTACGCCCAAGCGCAAAGCTGGCCACGTAAACATAAACATACATTGTACAAACTGACGATACCGCCGCTGCCAGCATGACGGGCTCCGGCGAAAAATCCGAGTCTGGAAGCGGAAACATCTTTTCCAGCTTCGTGGGCGACATGAAGGAGAAGCTTCACGACTCAAAGCTCCACGATGTCAAGGTCGCCCTCCACCACAAACGGTACGGACAACAGAACGCAGTCACCCATCGCCATCACCATCAATCACTGCATGCGGTTCAACTTTGACTAATTGGATGCAGAGCCCAAATCGGAAAGATTGGCAACATTGTAAGCCCTGTCCTCTCGCAACAGAATCATCGACTTCCGCTGACCATCATCCCTCTAGTTCAATTCAAACCACCGCCACGACGAGGCCCACGAGCAGGCCTGCGATGAGAAGCGAACCGCTGCCTGCGAGTCCCACCGCTTCGAGTCCTACTTTCCTGAACGCGATGGGAACCTCGTCAAATGGTACGTCGACGGCCGCGATTACTTCTGGGCCGTCTCCGTCGCCCTCGAGCAAGCCACCGAGTCCATCTACCTCGCTGACTGGTGGATCTCGCCCGAGCTGTTCCTGCGTCGGCCCCCGCACTACAAGCAGGAGTTCCGCCTTGACCAGATCCTCAAGCGCAAGGCCGAGGCCGGCGTCAAGATCTTCGTCATGGTCTACAAGGAGGTCGAGGCCGCCCTGACCTGCAACTCCGTCCACACCAAGCACGCACTCCAGGCGCTCTGCCCCGAGGGCAGCCCCGGCCACGGAAACATCCGCATCCTCCGCCACCCGGACCACAACCCCTTTGAGAACGTCGCCGACACCACCATGTACTGGGCGCACCACGAAAAGTTCATCGTCATCGACTACGCAATCGCCTTTATCGGCGGCCTCGACCTCTGTTTCGGTCGCTGGGACGCCCGTCACCACCCGCTCGCCGACGTCCACCCGGAGGGCGTCACGGAAGAAATATGGCCGGGACAAGACTTCAACAACAACCGCGTCATGGACTTCCAAAAAGTCCAGGACTGGCAGCAGAACGAGCTGAGCAAGGCAGAGTACGGCCGCATGCCCTGGCACGACGTCGCCATGGGCGTCATCGGGCCCTGCGTGTACGACATTGCCGAGCACTTTGTCCTGCGATGGAACTTCACCAAGCGCGACAAGTACAAGCGTGACGATCGCTACGACTGGATTGTCCTCGAGGGCCGCGAAGGCGAAGACGAGGATCTGGTTGGCGTACAGCGACCCAAGCATCCCTGTGGCGACTACGTCAAGCATCCCCTGACGCCTCTCGCCACCAAGAACCTAGACAACAGAGGCACAGTCCACGCCCAGCTTGTTCGCTCCAGCGCTGATTGGTCAAGCGGCATCCTGACCGAGCACTCGATTCAGAATGCCTACTGCGAGATTATTCGCAATGCTGAGCATTACGTCTACCTGGAAAATCAGTTCTTCATCACTGCCACGGGCGAGCATCAGAGCCCGATCCACAACACTATTGGTCGAGCAATGGTCGATGCAGTCCTCAGGGCCGCCAAGGAGGAGCGCAAGTTTCGCATCATCGTACTAATCCCAGCCATTCCCGGATTCGCCGGCGACCTTCGCGAAAATGCCGCGTCCGGCACCCGTGCCATCATGGACTACCAATACAAGTCCATCTGCCGCGGAGAGCATTCAATATTCGAGCAGATCAAGGCGCAGGGCGTCGACCCCAAGCAGTACATCTTCTTCTTTAACTTGAGATCTTACGATCGCCTTAATAGAACCAAGGCACTCGTAGAGGCTGAGAAGAAGTCTGGTGTCAAGTACCAGGACGTGCAGCGAGCTGAAGCTGAGGAAATCATGAAGGAGGGTATCCACGGGACCAATGACCCTACCCACAATGAGCGAGACGAGCACATGGGTACCCTTGAGCAGCAAAAAGACAAGGACAAGGCAGCGGTTGTCGAAAATGCAATGGAAGCCAAGCGCAAATTCGAAGCGGAAATGCCCAAAGAAAAAGACACAAAGCTGCCATCGCTTGCGCATCATGCCATGGCCGGCCAAGGCCCCCTGACGGAGGAGCCTTGGGATGAGGGTGAGGATGCGAACGAGCAGGAGATTCAGAACTGGATCCAGGAGGAGCTGTACATTCACTCCAAGCTCCTCATTGCCGACGACCGGATCGTGCTCTGCGGCTCCAGCAACCTCAATGACCGCAGCCAGCTGGGGTACCATGACAGCGAGCTGAGCATTGTCATGGAAGACACGCGCCGGATCCCGAGCACCATGGACGGTAAGACGTTCGAGGCAGGCTACCACGCAGCCACGCTGCGCCGGTACTTGTGGCGCGAGCACCTGGGTCTGCTCCCTCCGCAAAACTTCGATGCGGGCGACGACGATATCAACGCGCAACCGCCCAACGTCGTGCCAGAAAACGACATCTACGACGGCGATGACAGTTACAAATTTGTCGAGGACCCGCTGGGAGATGAGCTCTGGACGCTCTGGACTGGCCGGGCAGACCGAAACACCGAGATATTTCGTCATTTGTTTCATTGCGATCCAGACGATCATAGTAAGTGAACAACAACCTCTTTGCCCCACCGCATGTGATCTCTGAGCAAGACATTTCGGGTCGGGGACATTCGAACGCGGGGCGGTCTTCGTCCCTTTTATTTTTCTTTTCTTTTCTTTTCTTTGCTTTGATTTTGCCCATGTTTCACTCTAGTTAGTTTGGCAGAACACGACTAACTCACCTTGCCTCTCCCTTGCAGTCAAAACATTCGAAGACTATGACCGTTACCTGCCACCACGGGGCGTCAAGGCTGGTCACATATTCGATCAATTTATGCCCGCGGCAGACGCGCGGGCCAAGCTAGACGAAATCAAAGGCCATCTGGTGTGGATGCCCATGGACTTTCTGCAAAACGCCGAGATGGCGGAGAGGGGACTGCAGGTCAATTCGTGGACGGAGAGTGTGTACACGTAGGCGAGGGAGGATCATACAGCCGGCTGGCTAGCTGGTGGGAAAACGTGTTGCATTGCGGGCGGCGGCACGGGCCGTACGATTCGACGATTCGAGGAAAATACGACACTAGATGGAGAGAGCGGGGGGAAGGGGGAGGGCGCACTGCAGAGGTATTTTCTCGCTGCCTGTATGTAATGACTGAATATTGCTGTTAACTATCGCTCTGGCATGTTGGGAGGCCGGGGAGTGAAACGGCCAAGACGGCATCTTGCCATTAAACCCTATAACTCGAATGTCGTGCGACACACCAGCACACGCACACGACGCACTTCTCAGGCGGCGTGGCTATCTAGATCCCATGTCTTGCTATTCAGCACATTAGGATAGGGCGGATGGGTGTGCGGATGAGCGGGCGCAGTTGCAATGATTATAAGCCGCCACTTTTTGCCAGCTTGCGACGGGGGGGAACCGACCCTCCTTCCCCCTTCCTCCTCTCCGGGAAAAGACCGATCCCAACCGATAACCAAGGTAAATAGGCAAAAAAAAGCCACCAACCAGCACAAGGGCAACGGGCGGGTTACGGATAGAAGCGGGGGTGGTCGAAGAGACAAAGTGTAACGAATATCTACGGGCTGCCTGCCCCCGCCGCCGCCCATTCTCTCTTTCCCGCTTGCGGCGGCCCTTTTTCTTCTGGAACTGGCGTTTTGTCTTGGGCCCTAGACCGTCTTAGACCATGTTTGAGTGGGTGGTTGTGCTGGCCGATTTCAAATGATGCTGGGTGTGCTGGTTGGTGGTGGTTGCCTTGTGGCGCTGGGGGGATGTCGTGGATTTATAAAAGCAAGCAGGCCCTTAGTTGATATATATTATTGCATATTATCAGGCTGCGGGCGTCATAAAAATATACATACATACATACATACATATATATATATATGTATATATATATGTATATACTGCGAGGTTAATTTCTCTTGCTCCTGTCCATTTGTTAAACCTGGGTCGGTCCAGCATTCCTCTCATGACTTCTTCTGCCGTCACATCGCCGCTCGCGCCGCTGCGGTGCATCGGCGACGATATATACCTCTACGAGCCGACGACGTCGACCGCCGCCGCGGACCCGAGCTACCGCGGCCCTTCGCTCATCGTGCTGTCGACATGGCTGGGAGGTGCCTCGACCAAGAACATCGGGCGCTACGTGGACGGCCACAGGGCGCTGTTCCGCCATGCCTCGGTGCTGCTCGTCACGGCGCGGCTGTCCGAGATCACCGTGACGCCCTTTGCGCAGATGCATGCACGGCTGCAGCCCGCCCGCGACGTCATCGTGCGGCATGTCTTGGGAGCCGGCGGCGCGTCCTCCTCCTCACCGTCCATACTGTGGCACATTTTCTCCAACGGCGGGCTCAACACCGCGATCCAGTTGGCGCGCATCTCGCGGACGGTCCTGGCAACGACCGGGCACGCCGCCGAGCTGGACACGGCGACGGGTGCCATCATCATGGACTGCTGCCCCGGCGACAGCTCGTTGGGGCGTACTTTCCAGGCGGCGGCGTACTCTCTGCCCGACACCTGGGCGGCGCAGACGGTCGGGCGTCTCTTGCTCTTCCCGACCATTGCGGCGCTCTTGGGTGCGCAGAGTGCGGGGCTCCTCCCCGGCCGGGGCACCGGCACTGGCGGCGGCTCTCTGGCCGACCTGTACCGCGGCGCTCACGACCCGAGCATTTTTGGCCGCGGCGCCCGTCGCATGTACCTGTACTCGGTCTCGGACCGGCTGGTGCCGTGGCGCTTTGTTCAGCAGCACATGGAGGAGGCGCGAGACAAGGGCTTCGCTGTTGACGGCGAGGCTATCCCTGGCGGGGGCCACTGCGCACTATTGCGCGGCGACGCTGGTCGGTACTGGCGCGCTGTGGCAAGGTGCTGGGCCGAGACAGATGAGGAGCACAATAATGCAGAAGTGTTAGGCGCTGTCAGTGTAAGAAGAAGCCAAGCTGATGAAGGCGAAGGAGAGATGTCTCCAGTTACTGCAATGTTGCGTTGCCGTCTGTAAGGCAACCCTTTCATAGACAGTATGACACAATAGATTGCTCAAATCATTTACGAGTTCATTCCTAAATGCCAAGGCAGGCTCAACGATGGCTGATGAAGCCGCCAATGGCGATATCTCGATAAAGATTCCAGAATTCCGCATGAGATTATGGGCGCCGTCGCCCCGGCAGGCAAAGATTGGACTATTTCCCTGGTGTCAGGAGTTGCGGGCGCGCTACCTCTGAAGAATCGGTGAGAACCCGTCGAAGATCAGACACGGCCCGAAGCTAAAACTGTGAAGATGAGCTGTTTTTGGTGAACAATTGGTCCCTGACCGAGATCACTAGTGGAGAGGTGTGTGACGCTAGGCAACAGGCGCTAGCGGTGACCAGCCACAGGGTTGATAAATGCGTCTCATTCGCTGAAGAATGAAAGCAGTTTGATGAGTCTATCAAGTTGAGTGGTCAGGAGGCCTCGTTACGCCGCAAGGTCGAGATCGGAGATGGAGTAGTGATACAAGATGATGCGGTATGGATATCTGGTTTGTCACACCCAATATCAGAGCCACGGTTGGGGAGTAGTCGGCATATGAACGGTGTTTACGATGCTCTGAGTGAACCGAGAGAGAATCGAGAACGTGAAGCTCCTGGGCAATATTAGAAGGCTTTTTTAAGTGCGGCCGGACTGGCACCGTAGAGAGGCAGAGGCCAAAGGGCACATTAAGACGTTGAAGATATTCTATATGGATATATAGGATTCCTCGCCGTCGAAAAACGGAAGCCAGTCGTATTGTTTGCGTATAATAAGGAGCTGCCTGACTGGCACTAGTGCCAGCGGCTGCTGTAGTCAAGAGAGAGGCTGAGAGGCGGGCGCGTAAATAGGTAGAAAGAGGTGTAAGGCGGTGGAGAACAGACAATGAATCGGGGGTTATAGGGGACGATGGCGAGTTTTCATTGACTCTGGCGATGCAAGTTGCCGAGACATGGTGTAATGTGATGACGGATGATGATTAAGATTGAAGATGGCGGAGAGGGAAGCAGAAGAGCACACAACTTGTTTTGTGGGTCGCAGTACACCACCCACAGCACAGCTCGAGTTAGCGCTGAATCGTTTGACAGCTGCAAGTGTTTATTCGTGAGCACAAGGTAGCAAATGTAATGACTTGGCATTGATCTTAATTTTTGACGTGAAATTCATTCCAACCTGCCTACATAGTAACATATCAGTTGTCAGTATACGATGTATACGGACATACTACCTTGGTAGCTTAGTTGACGCAAGCTCACTGTGTGCGTCATTACCCGCTGTCCTACCTGAGTTAGACCCAGGTAACAACTTAGTAGTTAGGTAATACCTAATACCTGTGGCAGTAGCCTAGCAAGCTAGCAAGCACCCTTGATGAGTGCTGGAAGCGCGGGGATTCTTTCCAGGCTCTCGGCGAGGCGCCCACCAAACTGAGCAACTGAATGCCTCCCACCCCGCTTCTACCCTGCCCACTCATCGCAGCTCGCGCACCCAGTACCTCTAACCTACCTACCGACCTGGTACCTGCACTCACTTTTAGCTACCTTAGTAGGTAGTACTAACCTTCATCTTACGAATCAAGACCTTCCCCGTGCGACACAGCACACAGCGCGTCTTCTTCTTCCTTACTCGTCTCTTCGTGTCCTTCCCTTTGCCGACGTGCTGCCGCCGACATCCCGTCGTCCTCGACCAACTACCCGAGCATCCATCCCGCTTTCCTTTCCTCTCCAACCGGCCGGCCAGGGCCTCCTCGCTGTCCTACCGCCTGCAAACCACCCGACTCGACCGGCCGCAGCTCCTCCGCCTCCGCTACCCATCACCCAGCACCAGCCGCATCGAGACCAGGCCGCATCCTATGCGACCTCCTGTGCTCTATCTATCTCCCATCACCCTGCAGGAACCGATTCTACATCATCCCAGCCTGTCCCCGATACCATCTCGCTGACGAAGCCCCAGCTGTTCGGGCGGCTTCGTCTCCATCGCTCCCACGTCGCCGACAGCCGTCATAATACCTATCCTGCTGCCAGCGAGCGACTCCTCAACAACCCCCCCGCCCCCCCCGGAAGCATCCTCCCAACCGCACTCACCCGTCGACATGTCACAGTCACCCATGATCTCCGTGCCTGTCAAGGCCACCAACGAGATTGACTGGGTCACGCCGCTCAAGAGCTACATTCGCAACACCTACGGCGACGACCCCGAGCGTTATGCCGAGGAGTGCGAGACCCTCAATCGTCTGCGCCAAGACATGCGCGGAGCTGGCAAGGAAAGCACCTCAGGTCGGGACATGCTCTACCGCTACTACGGCCAGCTCGAATTGCTTGACCTGCGTTTTCCCATTGATGAACATCACATCAAAATCTCATTCACCTGGTAACTTTCCCACAGTCCGCTGGATATTGTCACCTTGTCCGTATGCCCGCTGACCTTCTCGACAATAGGTTCGATGCATTTACCCACAAGCCAACAACCCAATACTCCCTTGCCTTCGAAAAGGCCTCCGTCATCTTCAACATTTCCGCCATTCTTTCCGCCCACGCTGCCCTCCAGAACCGCGCCGACGACTCAACCCTCAAGGTTGCATACCACTCCTTCCAAGCCTCTGCCGGCATGTTTACTTACATCAATGAAAACTTTCTCCATGCTCCTTCCTTTGACCTGAGCAGGGAAACTGTCAAGGCGTTAATTAATGTTATGCTCGCCCAGGCGCAAGAAATCTTCATCGAGAAGCAGGCCAAAGACAACACAAAGATTGCTCTCCGCGCCAAGTTGGCTGCACAAGCTGCATATTTATACAGCCAAGCTCTGGAGGGGGTTCAAGAGAATGTCACAAAAGCACTCTTCGAGAAGGTCTGGCTAACAATGGTCACCATTAAGAATAGCCTCTTCTCATCCATGGCGCAATACTATCAAGGCCTGGCGGACGAGCAAGCTGGCCAACACGGAGTTGCCGTGGCGCGATATATGGCTGCTGAGGCTCTTGCAAAGGAGGCTGATCGGCTCGCCAGGAACTTCCCTACCAATGTTCCTTCAAGTTCCAATCTTGGCGCAGATTGCGGCGCGCACCTGCAAGAGCTTTCCAAACGCCATTACTCATCTGTTCAAGATAAGCATAAAGAGGCGCTCAAAGACAATGATTACATCTATCACCAACCTGTTCCGGCCGAGGCCAGCCTCCCAGCCATTGCCAAGCTTCCTGCCGCGAAGCCCATTCCTGTCAGTGAGCTATATGCTGGTCAGGACATCCAGCGTATCACCGGCCCTGATTTGTTTGCCAAGATTGTGCCGATGGCCGTAACTGAGTCGGCCAGTTTGTATGATGAGGAAAAGGCAAAGCTTGTCCGTGCCGAAACCGAAAAGGTTGACACTGCCAATGGTGAAATGGCGGCCAGCTTGGATTATCTGCGGCTTCCTGGTGCCCTGCAAGTGCTAAAAGGCGGCTTTGATCGAGACATTCCTCCAGACGAGAACTTTCGCCAGTGGTGCGAAGACATCGCCACGCATGACGATCCGACTTCGGTATTTGACTTTTTGAGCTCCGAGAAACGGGCCATTGTCAAGAAGCTGGAAGAGAGCTCAGCAGCTCTGGACAGAGAGGAGGGCGTCTGTGAAAAGATGCGATCCAAGTACAACACTGAATGGTCCCAGCGGCCTAGCGTTCACCTTACAACAACTTTACGAAGCGATATTCGAGAATACCGCGAGGCGTTGGAAGAAGCTTCGCGGAGCGATGGCCAGCTGGCCAGTAAGCTTCAGCAAAACGAGGCCGATTTTAACGAAATGCGCGATGCTGTCAACGCTGGTCAAGTTGATCAAATGTTCCAAGAGGCCATCTCGCGGGCACGAGGCCGCAACAGCCAAGGCAGCAGCCCTGCGGGAATCGAGCCAAACCTGCTAGACACGGACTTTGGCGAGAGTGGACCCAGTGTAATGGATCAAATAGCCATCATCGAAGACATTCTGAAGAAGCTTAATTTGATCAAGAGGGAGAGGAACCAGGTGCTCAAGGACTTGAAAGAAAAGGCAAGTTGCCCTATAGGATCAATGTAGGAGATGTATCTTGTGCTAACGACTCCGCTAGGCTCACAAGGACGACATCTCTCAAGTATTGATTCTCAACAAGAAGTCGATCTCGAATTACGAAAATCAGCTTTTCCAACAGGAATTAGAAAAGTTCAGACCTCACCAAAACAGGTTGCTGCAGGCCAACCACAAGCAGTCGTCTCTCATGAAGGAGCTAACGTCGACATTTAACATACTACTGCAAGACAAGCGGGTGCGGTCAGAGCAGAGCAAGTATGAGACGGTGCAGCGGCAGCGCTCCTCTGTAATCAACCGATACAAGAGAACGTACCAAGAGTTTTTGGACCTGTATGCTGGACTACAAAGTGCCAAGAACTGGTATGGGGAAATGAGGGATACAGTCCAGAGCTTAGAAAAGAATGTGGAGACGTTTGTCAACAATCGCAGAGCAGAGGGCTCTCAGCTTCTGGATCAAATTGAGAGGGACAAGTCGGCAACCCGCAGCAACCAGTCGGCTCTAGAACAGGAGCGGCTTCGTGGCCTCATGGAACGGATGTCGATGGAGGGCACAAAGTCACCGCCGCAGACGTCACGGCCAACTCCAGCCCCCCTATTCCAGGCCGGTCAGGCACCGCGTTACCAGCAATCAGGGGGCTACCAAGGCCAGTACAATATGCCGAACTCACCGCCGGCGCACCAGCAGACGTATGGTGGCTATTCAAGCCCGGCCCCGCCGGTCAGCACATTCTCACAGCCTACATATAACCCCAGCCAGTATGGGGTGACTGCTGGGCCGACATCGCCACCGGCGACACAGACGTCCTTTGGCCACACACAACAGCAGCCGTACCGAGGCTATCACCAGCGGTCGTACTCGTCGCAGTCGCAGCAACAGATGCCACAAGTGCAGCCGGGCTACGTGCCTGTTGGATTCATCCCCCCGCCCCCGCCGCCTGGGCCGCCCCCGCTGGGGCCGCAGCAGACTGTGCATTACGGGAACCAGGATTACGATCCTACTGGTGGTCAGCCTCCCGGGTCACAGGCGCGAGCAGGCCAACAAGGATATGACCCGTGGGCAGGGCTGAGCGCGTGGAAGTAGGGTATGTGATGTGATGGAGACTAAGAAGTAGTCGATGGGGTGTATAATGAAATGGCGGAACGTTTTTTAGTCGTACCTCAATACCGTTGACGTCTTTGTTTGCCCCTCTGTTTAAGGGAATTCTTTTGAGGCTTGGCATGTGCATTGGGTTGCTTAGTTGCATGGAATAAAAGTCTGACGAATGCGGTTCTTGTTGCTTACCACTGTAACTATCTATCTATTGGGTAATCTGTATGGTTGACTTGTGTACACCATGATGGGCAAACCAAACTAGCGCCCGCAGTGTAGCTGCCGTGATTTCGCTCGAGGCTGATGATGAACGCCGGCCAGGAGAAGTTGAGTTAATATTTATTGACGGCCCAACTCCGTGTGTATCCAACGAGTAAGTACACACGATGATGTGTAGGTGATATAACTGGCATGTACACACATGATCTGTAGCTGATATTTAGCAGGTCAATGATTGGCGAGGCGCCAGGAGCGGCAATAGCGGGGCGTTTTATCCGTCCGATAGCGGGGTGGGAGCGCCACTATAAGTTTGGGCCAAGGACCTCCCTATTACATATTATTAGTGTACCTTATGAGTAGTACTATTCACTGTAGTATTCAGCGGATTGGGGGCCACTATGCATACGAGAAACTAACCTCTCGTCGTCCAGCTATTTTTCAACTGGCAACTATTAGCTTAGCTGTAGTAATGCTGCCGCCTTCTACCCCACACCAGCCCACTGCCCCGGCTGTTGCTTGAAGAACCCCCCCCCTCCTTCTCCCCGTCTTTTGCTTCAAGTTTCCAAGCCTCCTGCGATTCCGGAATCCCCCACAACTTGTTTCCTCCTTCTACTCCTCATAGTCTTCAGCCTCTCCAAGTCGCCTCAGGTCTGACTTTTCACTACCATTTATCACACATTGAGATTCGCACATACATATCCATTTATAGAGCTCTTCCGTCATTGACGCCGTTAAGCTCCAGTCATGTCTTTGAAAGGTGGTGACGTCGCGCAGCACAACAGCGCCGACTCATGCTGGGTCATTGTCCATGTACGTCTGCCCAATCCCTCGCCTGCTACCTCTCTTCTCCAGGCCCATGCAATTGCACAAACCTAACCTCACGCTTACAGGGCAAAGCCTACGACGTGACCGACTTCCTACCCGGTTCGCCGTCCCCACCGCCTCCAATACCGAGGAACAAGCAGCTAACCGTGGGCTTTGCGTAGAACACCCCGGCGGCTCAAAAATAATTCTGAAATACGCCGTATGGTTCCAGATATGAAATAATTCTACCACGGAGAGGCACGTCCGCTGACAATCCATATCCAGGGCAAAGATGCGACGGAAGAGTTCGAGCCAATTCATCCTCCGGACACCCTCGACAAGTACCTCGACCCGCGCAAGCACCTTGGTCCCGTCGACATGAGCACCGTCGATAAGGTAGCTGACAAGGCAGATGACCCAGAGGAGGTCGCGCGCAAGGAGCGTGAGAGCCTCAAGCCGCTGCTGTCGCAGTGCTACAACCTGCTCGACTTTGAGGCTGTCGCCCGCCGGGTCATGAAGAAGACGGCCTGGGGGTACTACTCGAGCGCCGCCGACGACGAGATTGTATGCAAGAACAGCACACGCTATCACACCCCGCCGCCCAAACTCCAGTACTAATCGTCCTTGTCTTCTCCGTTCAGACACTCCGGGAAAACCACAGCGCCTTCCACCGCATCTGGTTCCGACCCCGCGTCCTCGTCGACGTCGAGCACGTCGACTTTTCCACCACCATGCTCGGCGCCAAAACCTCGGTCCCCTTCTACGTCACCGCCACCGCCCTCGGCAAGCTCGGCCACCCAGAGGGCGAGGTCGTCCTGACGCGGGCCTCCAAGACGCACGACGTGATCCAGATGATCCCCACGCTCGCCTCGTGCTCCTTTGACGAGATTGTCGACGCGCGGCGCGGCGACCAGGTGCAGTGGCTGCAGCTCTACGTCAACAAGGACCGCGCCGTCACCGAGAAGATTGTGCAGCACGCCGAGGCGCGCGGCTGCCGCGGGCTGTTCGTCACCGTGGACGCGCCGCTGCTGGGCCGCCGCGAAAAGGACATGCGCAGCAAGTTTGACGAGCAGGGGTCCAGCGTGCAGGCCGGCACCGCGACGGACACGAGCCAGGGCGCCGCCCGCGCCATCTCCTCCTTCATCGACCCCTCGCTCAGCTGGGCCGACATTGCCTGGCTGCAGCGCGTCACGCGCATGCCCGTCGTGCTCAAGGGCGTCCAGCGCGTCGAGGACGTCCTCCGCGCCGCCCGCCTCGGCGTCGCCGGCGTCGTCCTCTCCAACCACGGCGGCCGCCAGCTCGACTTTGCCCCCTCCGGCGTCGAGGTCCTCGCCGAGGCCATGCCCGCGCTGCGCCGCGAGGGCCTGCTCGACCGCGGCGCTGGCCGCTTCGAGGTCTACGTGGACGGCGGCGTGCGCCGCGCCGGCGACATCCTCAAGTGTCTGTGTCTTGGCGCCGCGGGTGTCGGGATCGGCCGCCCGTTTCTGTACGCGATGGGCGCGTACGGCCAGGAGGGGGTCGAGCGCGCCATGGCGCTGCTCAAGGACGAGCTGGCGATGAATATGCGCCTGCTCGGCGCCGCGTCCATTGCCGACCTCGACCCCAGCATGGTCGACGCGCGCAGCCTCGCGAACCACACGGCCACGCCGCTCGACAACCTCTCCAGGTCCGTCTACGATCCGCTCATATCGCCCCCGCAGCGGTTAAAATCCAAGGTCTAAGGCCGTCGGGGCTGTGTGCACTTTCTGTAGCATTGTTTTTTTTTTTGGTCCATTGCTTGATTGCTGTTAGATGTATGCTACAAACGACTGCAAGTTTCATTTCAAGAATGTGTATCCATTATACATATGTATGCGAATCTGGGTTCAATATAGAGGTGGTTGGAAAAGAAACATCATGTCTGTATTATGCCACAGTCATGCCTAGTTGCCAACTAAACACAGCGCGTATCCCAAACGCCGAGTTCAAAGTTCCACACAGTACAAGGCAATGTACATGACACCCAGCCCCGGATCACAGCGGTTTCAGAAATTCGGCCAGAGAGATGGGCTTTCGCACCGCGTTGTTCAGACCTTCGTGGTATGTCACCCACACCTTGCGCTTCTTGCCGCTCACCGGCGCCGTGCTGCCGCGTCCGCCGGGCTGCGTCAGCGGAGGCGCCTGAACAACGCGCCCGAAAAAGTCTCTCTTCACCGCCACCCCCTGCTGCTTATCGCCGCAACCGCCGTCATTTTCCTTGTCGTCGTGCGGGTGCAGGCGCGCCGCCGCTGCTGCTGCCGCCGCTGCCTCTGCCGCCGCGATGGACGCGTCGCCGCCGCCGCCGCCGGCCTGGTATCGCGCCTGCCGGGCCCGGTTCTCGCGCTGCGCGAGGGTGCGCCGGAGCTCCTGGTCGAGGACCTGGCGCACGGCGTAGCGCGTTGGCGCCTGGGCGGAGAGCAGGGCGGTGCCCGTCTCGAAGCTGGAAAGGGCGTCAATGTCACTATGATGGCATGTTAGCATTCCGTTGATACGTCCAGCGAGGCTATATGGGGAGATACGTACGGCTCCATGCGGTAGACCCATTGCGGCGCGCGGCTCGACTGGGAATCACCCTCAATCTTGCCTTTGAGCAGGTCGATGCCAATCTCGGCCAGGACCTCGGCGGCGCGGCGAACCATCAGGCGCTCACCCTCGCGACGCACGCTGGCCGTCGCGCCGCCGTCGCGCCCACCGACGACCACCGGCTTCACATCAGGCGCAACCATGCGCGACAAGTACGGCAGCAGGTCCGTGGCCATGCCCTCGGGGCTGCGGAACGAGCGCATCAGCGACGGCGGTAGACTCCCCTGCATGGCCTGCAGCGCGGCGCGGTTGTGCTTCTCGGCCTCGTTGGCCTGGTAGTCGGCACGCGGACCCGAGAATGGCACCGGCGGAGCGCCGGCATCTTCCTCGCCCCAACGGCCGCCACCCCCAGTGGCGTTGCTGTTGTGGTAGTGGCGCCGCGGCGACGCAAAAAGATGGTGGCATGCGAGGACTGGCTGCGACAGGTACGGCGCCAGCTCCCACTCTTGGCTTGTAAAGAGCCGCGACTGGCAGGCGTCATGGAAGAATAGCCACTCGTACGCCTGGTTGGGCTTGGTGAGATACATGTCGTCGTTGTACTCGCGGTTGGGGTACTCGGACATGATCTCCGTCATGACGTAGCTGATCTCGCCGCTCGTCTCGATCATCTGCCTAAGACGGTCCATGGCGTGCTTCTTGATCTGCTCGTTGAAACCCAGCTCCATTTTTGGCTGTTCATGCTGTGTGTTTTTGGATATCGAGAGGGACATGGGCGGCTTAGGGAAGCCGCCACCCTCCTGAAACAGGCGGTTCACGATATCCTTGACGTTTCCACGCCCAACGCCTCGAGCCCCAGCAGCACTGCTCGTGAGGTCATTGAGAATGTGAGACTCGATCCATTGTCTCGTGAGGCGCTGGGTTGATCCAGCCAACAGAGTAGATCGGAACCTCGCTGCCACCCACTCTCCAACGACCATCACACCACGCAAGTCGCCTTCAACGGTGCTCTCAGCTCCGCGTTTCGCATCAATGCCGCTGCTCATGCCCCATGCCGCCTCACACAGCCTTCTAGAGGCGTCCATATCGCAGGGTATATTTTCCTTCTCAAACACCGCCTTCAGTCTGTGCACTACAGCGTCAATCGATGGCCGTCCAACGTGGATGATTTCCGCAAGATTTGATTGTCGCAGTGGCCGCAGCGACGGATGGTAAACGTCATTACAGATGAGAACCAGAGGCCGCATCAGACGAAAGTCGTCGCCCTTCTTCTTCTTCCGCGATCCTTCGTATGAGCCGGCACCAGGCGCGCTGTTCCTTTGGTCTATCAGAACAAGGTCAATCAATGCCTTTATAAAGCCACCCTCACCAGAGCCCCCAGATCCCGACACGACACCATCCACTTCGTCCACCACGACGCAGACCGGCTTGGCTACCTTGATGTTGCCCTCGCGATCTGTACGATTAGTCACATTTTTGACGTTTTCAGTGCCCAGACTGGTGCGGATGCGGTTTTTCACAACATCCCGACTGCGATCATCGCTCGCGTTGATCTCTAGGACCTCATACCCGGCTTGTCTCGCACAAACGTGCGCGAGAGTGGTTTTGCCGAGACCGGGCGGGCCCGTCAGAAGGAGGATCTTTCGATGAGGCCTCTCCTCTTCTGCTTGCGGCTTGGAGCCTGGCCGCTTTGTCAAGATGGGCTTTGACCTAGTCGAGCCCGGGAAGACGATGGGGTCCCAGCGCTTGATCCATCGGAGCACAGTTCGGTTGGTGCTGTCGTCTCCGCAGAGGTCCATAAAGTTTCTTGCACGGTATTTTTCCGTCCACAGGCGAGTCTTCGTGTTCTTTTTGGCAGGCCGAACCGAGTCAGCTTTCTCCAGCGACGGTCGCGACACAGCCGGTGTCGGCTGTGACCCCGTTGTCGACTCTGCAAGCTCATTTTTGGCGCTATTCATGAGCTCATGAATGTCGATTCCATAATAGCTGCGCTTCGCCCGTCCTTCTCTCGTCTTTGATCGCGCAGCTACTATTTGCCCGTACGATGCAGCGTCACTGACGTCGCGTTGTTTGATCACATATGATTTGCCACTGCACGTCCTGATGTCGTACTTGGTATCCCGTAGACTGGCAAAAAGGGAGCCTGAGAAAATGGGCAAACGTGAAGCCTGCGATTGTGTATTCGTATGATTTGTAGTAACACCCGTTCGTGTATCGGTCTCGGGGAATTCGGTCGTTGGCCTTTCGGTCTCAGTAGATTCGGCCGCCTGGGTCTCTGTCGAAGTAGGTTCCGTTGGCTCGGTAAACCGCGGTTCGTCATTGTCCTCCGGCTGCTCTAGCATGGGCCGCTTTGCGGTCGATCCCGATGCCGAATCCGTTCCCTCGTCCGAAGATTCATCATCAAGCACGAAAGGGCCTTGGGCACGAGGTTTCGGTTTGCGCCCTGGTTCAAGCTCTGCATCATGAGGTTGGTCGCGCTTCAACGACAACGGCATGCTTCGGGGTACTGGTAGAGCAGATGTCGAAATCATAATTCAGTACATTTGGTCAAGTCGGAAGATAAACAATGGACTTTTATGGCCGGGTGAACCCAAATGCGAACATGTGGTGCGTCACTCACTATTGTCCGGGTTTGGTTTTCGACCGCGTTTGGTGGGACGCGTCTCGCCGCCCAGAACGCGTTTAGTGGTGGCCCCACTATCGTTCAGAAGGAGGTGCTGCTATAACAACGTAGGTAGACTCACGCGGATAGATACATGAGTACTCCGTCTGCTCTCTAGTATTAATATAGCAATGATATAATAACTGGGTTTCATATTTTAATGTCTTGTTTTATAAACGGCGATTTACGACCAGTAAGATCGCCGCTCTAAGCGTCTCCTTCAAAGCAGCAGGGCATAATCAACCACTTGAGGCGAAATGAAAACTGCTGAAATGCATCATACTTCATGCTCTTAAAGTTATCTGAATTAATATTTCTATTCGGGCAGCCCTCTCTCTTCAAATCGTTTCACAGTTGCTATTTTATATCGGGCCATTCTCTCCGGCAGTGGGGCCGGGCTGGACAAGCAGGTACCGAGGCATGCCGCAATCGTGTCTCAATAAACGTAACAAAATGTAATAAAAATAAGGGTTATGAAATAATTTACAAAAAAAGCTGCATTTACCTCTCTGATTCTGGTAGAATTTCTTTCTGTATCGAATCGTGCGTGGTGTCTCATAAGCCAGCCACGAGAAAGCGATCGAAATACTTACTCGGAAAAACCACGGTCGAATGAAGGCTATCATCAAAAAAATTAGCCTCGCCAGCTCCTGAACCACACGACACAGCTTCATCCAGCAGATGCGAGAAAGCGCGTCGCGCACCCACAAGCAAAATGCGCAAACCGGCGAGATTCTTCAGCTTGGCGAAACCTGTGAGTACTGGTTCGGTCGATTCCGGTAGCATATGCGACACCACACGCCCCAATTGGCGTAGTGCTGGCTGCGGACTGAGCTAACAGTATTGCGCCCGATAGAAACTGCGACAGTCATGGAACAAGTATAACATGTACAACATCTACCGCAACGCTGTCAGGGAACCAACGCTTAAGGGCACACCTACATTTTTCCAGCAGAAATGGGCCGCAAAATCGAAAACCCGCGCGTACCACGGAGAGCACATTCCTGAGAAGAAATGGGTTCGCCTGTTCTCACCACGCCTCATGTCGGCAGTCGATATGCCTCCCGAATACTTGGCCGCGCACGACGGCTCTGAACAAGCAGCAGGCCGCGGCTCTGGCTTGAGTACATTGGATGTTGACGCGCAAAAATACTCGAGGGTACCATTGCCCGTTGTCAAGCAAGAGAAGATCACCCAACCCAACGACCTCATTTCCAGACAAGTCCAGGAGATGACCCCTTACATGCAAATGACATTTGCCCCTCTCGAGAGAAGACTGGACACGGCCATCTTTCGTGCCATGTTCGCAACCAGCGTGCGACAAGCACGCCAGTTTGTACTGCACGGCGCAGTCAAGGTCAATGGCAAGAAGGTAGAAATTTCCAGCCCCCAGATCGCCAAGAGAAGCATTCTAACCATATATTTAGCTACTTCATCCTTCTTATCAATTGAACCCCGGCGATATGTTCCAAGTCGATATCGAAAAGGTCATGTACGCCACGGGAGTACAAAAGTCTAATAAGAATAGGTGGCCGGGTTTGGAACAAAAGCTCGCATCCAGAAAGCAGAAATCGGAGCGCGATTACAAGATGCAAGCTGAAAAGCATGCGGGGGCTTTAGAGGGCCAGGGCGATGGTCAGGCCACGGCCGAGGCCCCCGAAGCTGCTGCCGAGGAAGTGGAAGCTGCCCAAGGCGAGTCTGGCCAAAGTGAAGCTGCTTTGCCAGAGCTGTCGGAGGAGGCTCAACAGAAATGGCAAAGAAACGAATTAAAGGTGTTTTTGCGACGCTGCAAGGGCGTTCTAGCGGCAGAAGCGAAGAACCTCACGGCGACGGAAAAGCAGAACCTACGTCTACTTCGCTCGGATGCTAAGCGGCTGCTATCGCGTCCTCAGGATGGCGAGTTGGATGTCTCTGAGCTGATGCAAGAGCTTCAACTTGTCATCAAGAACCAAGAAATCCTAGCTCAGCTGGATAGCAAGACGGCTGGGCAAGGAGAGTCGATGGCAGGCGGTGAGACGGCCGCAGAGCCGGAGTACAATCGGGAAAAGCAATATCGTCAGACCCTGGACGGTTTGTCAGGGACACAAAAGGAGCGAGTCAAAGAAATTGTTGGCAGCGCGCGGTTGTCCAACGATGAGATGCGCAAGCTCAAGGCGCTATTGTTGGCCGACGAGGAGAACCCGGTGGATGAAAGCAAGCCATATGCGACGCCATGGGCACCTCGGCCGTTTATGGCGGCATTCGCATTTATCCCCAGATACCTCGAGGTGAATCACGACATCTGTGCAGCGGTATATCTACGCCACCCCGTAGCGAGAAAGGGAAGGGCTGAGGTTCCGACACCTTTCAGTTATCTTACGAACCAGTTGGCGCACAACTGGTATCTGCAACGTGGGTAACGTAACGACTGGCTCAGAGAGGGAGTGAGTGGCGGCAAGGCGATGTTGCATGTAGACTATATGGGTCGATGGAAAGCATCGGCTTTGTATGTATTAGATTGGACATTGTACTATACTTATACAACACTGCATTTGATGGTGCAATTTTATGCGACTGGGTGTGCCTTGAGAATGCTGCTCCTCGAAAGACTGATTCGGCAAGGTCGAAGACACAGGAATAAGCCTAACTGAGGATCTGCTGGCGCAGGGCGAGGATTGGGATTGACGGGAGGAGGAAAAATCGGACAATTGTTTAGCTAGCCCTGAGAAAACTCGCCCTCAGAAAACTCGTACTGTCAGGACCGGATCGGGTCGGATTGTGAATAACGACGAGGTGCCTGACTAGTAGCGCGGGCGGAAAAGGGGGCAGCCGGGCTTCAGTATTACGGCGTGAATTATGTGGAAGGCACGATGCCTCGTCAGGTTTACGAAGTAACGGGTAAGTCGTGGCTATTGAAGCGGTGACGCAGGAATTCTTAGTAATGGGGGCTGGTTTGTTCATGCTATCATGCTCGCGCATAGCCTCCTTTCTGGTTTTATTATTGGTTGGTCTCTTTGTAGGTCCACCTGCCCAACTCTGTCTTGCTACTTGTCTTGCATTGCATTTGCCCATTAACTACCGTCTTGGCTGGCGCATGCATGGTGATACATTGATCATAACTCGTAGCTAACTAGTTAATAACGGGTGCATGTGCTATACCCAAATTACCTAATACCTAACTATGACTACTAAAACCTAACGACGTAACGTGCCTACATACCTACATACGACATACATACATACTATACTGTACAGATATACACACCTACATACATGCATATCAGCCAAGGCCCGTAGCCTCGGATCACCCCCTCCTCATCGCTGACTTTGCGCGGGCCGCCTCTTCTCGACTCGTCTTCTAATCGATTGTCATCCTCTCCATCTCCGCATCACTCCTCCTTTCCATCACCAGCGTCTACGAGTCTACACTCAAGAACAGAACAGAACAGAACCCCAGTCGGGAGCTTGGTCCCGTGCTCGGTGCTCTCCTCCTCCTCCATCGCAGCCTCGCAAACGCAAACGCCACCCTACTACCCTCGTCTCGTCAGCTACAAAAATAACAGACAACAGGTACTACTCTCGGCCACTCAACTCACAACACAACCCTTTCCCTCGTATCATTAGCGGCGCATCATTTTCCTCGTCAGCATCACCATCAGGCCATCCAAGCATAAATCCTGCACGGCTCGCCTACAACGACAAGGCGTCTCATTCCTTCTTTTCCTTCCTTTGCTTTTATTAATAATCCAAATTCAACTCGACCGGTCCCCCCCTCCCCACATCGACGAGGCCATCCATGCACTCACTTTACAATAGTTAGTGTGGGCCGAATCACCACTACCAATCGGTAGTTAGTCAATCAGTCGAGTTCCCGTCGCCGCCACTACCACCATCTACACTATCTTCAATTCTTCAGCCTACTCAGCGTACCTCTCTTCAAGATCCAGGAGCCATCAGCGCCGCTCGCACTCGCATCCCAAGACCTCGACCCTCGTCCTCGTCCTCACCCTCGCCCTCGCCCTCGCCCTCGCCCTCACCCCTCCCACCCTCCGTTTGCCTCATCCCGACGACGCCGATCGCCCGCATGCCGCGATCATGCAGGCGACCCCAGAACCATACGCTGGGCAGCACCGCGACAGTTCCACCGCAGCCGACCCCGGACCTGACCCCAAGAAGAAGAAATCCCGCCGCGCTGGTGACACCTCCAACCAGAAGCGAAGATGCATCAGCACCGCCTGCATAGCCTGCAGAAAGCGCAAGTCCAAGTGCGACGGCGCCGTCCCGAGCTGCGCCGCCTGCGCCAGCGTCTACCGCACCGAATGCATATACGACCCCAACTCGGACCACCGCCGAAAGGGCGTCTACCGCGAAAAGACGGACGGCATGAAGGCCGACGATGCCACCCTCAAGATTCTTGTCGAGGCCATTCTCAATGCTTCCGAGGACAATGTCGACGACGTGGTCCGCAGGATACGCAACTGCGATAGCCTCGACGACTTGGCACAACAAATACTCAAAGATGGCTCAGGTGTGGATGGATCCAGCCCGGAACACAGCGACGACGAACACTGGCCGTCGCAAGTTGACGGGGAGCGAGACCTCGCCGGTAAAATGGGCGAGTTGCGCATCGAGAATGGCACAATCCGCTTCATCGGCGGGACATCCCATCTCATCTACCTCGGCGGCGCGTCTTCGCCGCATGACACCGAACCGAATACGGAAAACCCCTTCCTCGTCTCGACGAACCCCGTCAGCAGTTGGTCCGACGTCACCGACGATGTCGGGTTGGTGACACACCTGCTGAACATGTATTTCACCTACCACTATCCTTACTTTACCACCCTGTCACGCAAAATGTTTTGGCGCGACTTTTCCCGCGGCCGTGGCGCAGTCGACCAAAGCTCCTCGCACTGTTCCCCTCTGCTTGTCAATGCTATGCTTGCTTTGGGATGCCACTTTTCCGATGTCGCCGGAGCCTACGGCGACCCCTCCGATACAAGAACAAAGGGCGATCATTTTTTCGCCGAGGCCAAGCGCCTCATCATGGAAGGCGATGAGTTTGAGAGACCCCGCCTCGTTACTGTTCAGGCGCTGGCCCTCATGTCTGTACGCGAAGCAGGGTGTGCCCGTGAAGCCACGGGCTGGGTTTACAGCGGCATGAGCTTCAGAATGGCTCAGGACATTGGTCTTAACCTCGAGATTAGTTCCAAGGACAGGAGAGTCATGACGGAGGAGGAGTTGGATGCCCGCCGAATCACTTTCTGGGGCTGCTTCAACTTTGACAAGTGTTGGTCAAATTATCTTGGCCGTCTACCACAACTGCCCAAGTCCACTTTCACCGTCGCAAAATTCGACGTTTTCCCCGACGAAGACGCATCTCCATGGATACAGCTCACGGACAAAGGCTTTGAAGAGTCGACGAAACAGCCGTCAAGGACACGCGCTGCTGCACTGCATCTGTCCACCCTCTGTGAAATCAGTAGTGATCTTCTGCTCTTTTTCTATCACCCAAACCACATTCATCGGTCCACGGGCAAGACAATCGAGCTGAAGAAGCTCAGTGAGCTTCATAAGCGGCTCGAAGAGTGGCGCAAGAACCTACCAAAAGAGTTTGAGGCGGGGGACGGACAGCTCCCCAACGTAATTCTCATGCAGTACGTGCTCATTTTCTCCTACATCGGTTGGTGCTACCATGTGCAACCCCCCCCGTGACTAACGACAGACTAGCATGTTCTTTCATTTGCAGTTCATCCATCTTTTTAGACCCTTCCTCAAATACTCGCCGAATTCTTCGCCTTTGCCATCGCACATATCCCCTAGAAGGATATGCACATCGAATGCGGGAGCGATTTCAAAGCTGATGCGACTGTACAAGAAAAACTGGAATCTACGGCAAGTGTGTAACATTGCCGTATACATGACGCACAGCGCTTGCACAATACATATGCTCAATCTCCCCGAAAAGACGGCGAAGCGGGACTTTACTCACGGGATCAAGCACCTGGAGGAGATCTCGGAGGACTGGCTGTGTGCGCGACGCACGCTCAGCATCTTGAGTGTGCTGGCTAGGAAGTGGCATTGTGCTCTGCCGGAAGAGGCGGCACAAATACTGCAGCGAACCGATGAGCTGTATGGCCACTACAGTACCTCGGATGTCCCGTCGCCCAAGTCTAGCACGGGATTGTCGCCACAGGCCTATATGGACGAGACGGCGGCCGCGGCCGCTGCCGCTGCCGCTGCCGCTGGCGTACAAGCACATGGTATGCAATCGTCACACTTTGGCACGCAGCACCCCAGTCCCGGCAGAGTGCAGTTTGCCCAGTCGGCGATTCCGCAGTCTGCGGGACCTCAGGTCTCCATCGACGCAAGACTCGACATGAACAGCCCCGTAACGCCGCCGCAGCAGCAGCATCAGCAGCAGCATCAATATCAACGACAAGCCCATCAGCAGCAGCAACAGCAGCTGCAACCCCAACGGGACATGGGAGCCGGTACGCAGCATCACGTAGCCTTTGCGCCACCGGTAACGATGGACAGTTGGGCACAACCCATCATGGCGTCGTCATCGACACCATCTCCTGCGGTAAGCACGTACCCGGTCAGCTCGGCTACTGCTGGGACTGGTCTGAGTTCGAACCCGGACACGATCCGGGAATTCGCCGAGTCGCGCAGGGCACCAGTGCTCACCGGGCAGGGTTCTGGTCTGGACAACAACCAGTGGATCCTGAATGACAGCGCCAAGTGGCAGCACAACTTTAATGGCTGGGATCTTGGCCAACCGCTCCCTGGTGCAATGCAGTTTGCGTTCCCGCGTCAGCCCGGCTCTCTGACACCAGCTGCAAGCCCTGTGGTGGCGGCTACGGCGGCTACCAGCATGCAAGCTATGGGTCACCCGCCGTCTGGTCTGGAGGCGTTTGATGCGTCTATGCACGATACGAGATGGCTGCCGAACCTCGAATAAAGGGCTTGCAGGATATAAGATGGGCACAGAACGCCAAATAAAAGGCAAGGTTCGTATAGGTAATAGAGGAGGGTGCAGGAATGGCGACGACTTAGTGTCGCTACTTACTACACCCGTGCATACCTTAGACTCGTTTTAGAACAATAGGAAGAATATATTTATATATATATATATATATATATATATATATATTATTACGGGCTAGCCCTAGGCTACTACGAGTAGGTGCCACGAAGGATGTTTATTAAAACTCTTAGGGAGTAAAAAAGGGGGTAGCGTTGTAGCGCTAGGAGGTTATTCTCATATAGCTGACGGGAGGTAGGTCCGTCTCGCTCCTAGCGTCCGCCCCACTATGTAGGTGCGTCTCTCTCTGTGCTATTATAGTGGTTTGCCCTAACCACTGCGCCGGCCCGCCTCGCTCCCACCGTGCTTTATATAACACGTTATGTGGTTATTATATAAGCTAGGCTAGAGCCTAACTCTATTATATAGCCCTCCCCTCTATATACGTCTCCCTCTATACTATTACTGTAGTTTACCCTAACCGTTGCGCTAGTGGTTGTGCCCTTATCCTCTAACCCGTGCTCTTTAGTTCGTCCTAACCTCTACGCTAGTGGTTATATCGTTGCGTTACTAGTATCGCCTAATTTTTACTACTACTAGGCCGTTATAGGATTCTAGATTTCCCTATTATATAGTGAACTGTACTAGCGCTTCTATATCTACTAGTAATTAGAGTAGTTCCTATATTAGCTTATTATAGCCTTACTATTTAGTAAGAGCCTTATATAATTTTATTTAACCCTACCTATTTTATACTTATAGTATTTCTTCTACTTTATACTATAGGTATAGTCCTAACCTATTACTCTTATCTATTAGGACTAGGTCTAGTATCTAGTTAGTTATAACCTAAGAGGGGAAGGGGTCCTTAGCTATACGTTTAATAAGGTTAATATAGAATATCTTATATATATTCCTTAGGATATCTAGTATTACTATAACTAATAATAGTATAGCTACTACTATATATTTATAGTAGACCTAGTTAAGTTTCTTAAAAGGCTAAAATATAGTAATATTATATAAGGAAAGCTATACCTTATCCCTAACCTAATAGTGTTCTATTAGGTAGTAAGATTTATCTATAGTATCCTTTTATTATTATTATATATATATAATACTTACTTATATAAGCTCTATACCTACCTATATTTATATAAGAAAGGTATAGGCCTAGGTAGTTAGGGAGTTCCTATAGGGAGAGGGTATAACTTCTAACTAGTATTAGATAGGGGCTATATAGAATCTATAGAGGAGGAAGTTTAGACTATACCTTATAGTTAAAGAGTTTCTATTATTTAGGGCTAGTTATATATAAAAGAGTTAGTTAGGCTAATTAAACTATAAGTAAGAGACTAGAACGTATAGTACTACTTAGACTTCCTAGTTAGCTTATTTAGTACCTCTATCGCTCTAAGGGTAGAAGGCTATAGAAAGGGCCTATATTATTCCTATTAAGGTGTATAATATTCTCTAGAACTATCTAACCTAGTTAGATCTTTAATCACTAATAAGAACTTATAGGAAGCTATATAGGCATTACTAGTATAAAAGAAATCGTTTAGTATACGCTTTAACTATTATTAATATTATTACTTTTAAGTATATAAACTTTAATAAGCGATCTATAATAACTATAAGATAGTATAGTTATAACTTATTCTATACTAGTAGGTTAGTTATAAAGTCTACTAAGATTTATTACTAATATTAGTTAAAAGGGGGAATTAGGTTTAATAACCCCTAGTATAGTCGTTATAATGTATATATACTATAATACTTATAGTTCTATATATAGTATATAATATCCTAGGATATACCTAGCTAATAGTAATCCTAGGCTAGAATCGTAAAGGTTGTGTTTTATCTTAGGTGGTTAACGGCCTTTAACGTGTGTATTAGCTCTATTAGTCGTATAGTAAGGGGCTTCTATAATAGAACCTATAAGCGACTATAGAACTATAGGTTAAACGATAGTAAGATAGAATAGTCTACTATTTAAGATTTTATAGTGGCTTATATAGAAAACTATTATATACTTATTTATACGTTATATATTTTAATAATATACGTTAGGTCTTCTTTTCTTATATATAACTAAAGGGTTAATAGCTTAAGGTCTATAAAAGGACTCTATTAATCTAGGTCTATATCGTCCCCTCCTAGGGCCTATATTATAGTCGGGATAAGTACCGCCTATACTAGTTTTAGGCCTAGATCACTATATAACTCTAGGCGGCTTAGTACGTCTAGTCGTACTACTAAAGGGCTAGGTTAGTAATAGAGGTAGTAATTAAACTATAAGAGAAACTCTACCTAATAGGCCTACCTTTTAGAAAGTAGTTATAGCTTAGTAAAGTACTTAAGGTTTTTATAATCTATTAAGATTATAAAAGGGGCTAAGCGTTCCTATAGCTCTACCGACTAGGCCTTAATATAGGTAATAACTACTAATAACTCTTTATTATATATTATATAGTTACGTTTAGCTAGGGTTAGTTTTATAGAGTAATAGACTATTAGTTATAGGATTCCATCCTCCCTAACTTATAAAAGGTAGCCGCTTAAGCCTACACCTAAGTAGTCTATCTTAATAATCGTGTCTAACTCTAGGTTCTAAAGGGCTAGATATAGAGCTATAAAGAATAGACGTTTAAGCTCCTAAAAAGCCTCCTTCTCTACTATACCCTATATAAAGGGGATCCCCTTCTAGGTTAATATTATAGATACAGAGGCCTAGCTAGAGGAGGAGGCTATAGGTAGTGACGTAAGGAAGGATGTCCTAGTTAGGAAAGAGGGATATAGTCACATAACTACTTAGTATAATCTATATAATTAATGTACTTAGTATAAAGCACACTAAGTAAAAGAGTACTATAGAGTAGTAGAGGATAGGACGGGTATATAGGGAAGGGGATTTTTAGTAGATAGCTAGACTAGATCTCTACTAATTAATCTAAGTAATATTCTAAGTATTAGTTTATTAGGAGTAATCTCCTAATAGTACTTATACGCTCTAATAACTACTTATTAGCACTCTTATATATTTTAACCTAACTTACTACCTAAGAAATAGACCTACTATAGATTAGGAATAAGCCACTATTATATTTTAATTAGTCCTATTTAGTAAGTTACCTTAAAACCTTAAGCAGTTTACTAAGATATCTACTATAAACGGACCTACTAGTACGCCTACCTAGAGGACTAATAAAGATACTACTAATAATGTCTAGAGACTTATAGTGAGAATTAAAAAACTTAAGAAGACTAATAAGAAGCTCTAAAAGGCTATAACGTAGTACTAGAAGGAGATTAACGACCTTAAGGATATAAGAGAAAAGCTTAAGTCTAGATTAGAAAAGAAAAGCAATAAAGGATTAGGATAAAGTAATATACCTAAGTTCCTAAAGCTAGCACCTTATAATAGAATAAAAAGAGATATAAAGGGTTTCTTTATATAGGTAAGAGCCTACCTTTATATTAATAATAAAGTACTTAAGACACTTAAAGCCTAGATCTTATATATTAATAACCTTTTAATTAGAAAGGTAATAGAATAGTAAGAGCCTATACTATACGACTACTTAAAAGGAGAAGATAATACTAAACGAAATACTAAAACAATCTAAGTATTTAGAGACTATAATAACTTTAAAGAACGACTCTTTAACGCCTTTAGAAACCTAGATAAGTATAGAGAGGTTATATAATAGCTCCTTTAGCTTAAGTAGACTAGATCTATAGCTTATTATACTAGGGAATTTAAGAGGATTATATTTAAACTTAATTAGGATAATAAGCCTAAAATAGAAATTTACTACTAAGGATTAAAAGAAGAACTAAAGGACGATATCTATAGAGAACTATAGCCTTAGTAATTTAATAACTTTATAGAGTTAGTTATTAAGGTAGATAATCGCCTATATAAAAGACGTTAAGAATAAAGGGGAGGACTTAGTTATAGACTATATAGAAAGTTTAATAAACTAAATATTAATAAACTATAAAAGACCTCTACCGCCTATAGTTACTATATAGGACTAATAGAACTTAATACTATTATATAATAGTGGCTTATCCCTAATCTATAGTAGGTCTATTTCTTAGGTAGTAAGTTAGGTTGATTGTATAAGAGTGCTAATAAGTAGCGTCGTTGTGTAAGTCACGTTAGGAGGTTACTCCTAATAGTAGAACTATTACTTAGATTAATTAGTAGAGATCTAGTCTAGCTATCTACTAATAATCCCCTTCCTTATATATCTATCCTATCCTCTACTATAACGTCTAGATCACTAGGCTTATACTATAATCCCTATAATCCTAGATTAACACTAGATTACTATAATCCCTAGTGATCTAGTTACGTGACCCTTCCCTTATTCCTACGCCTTTATAAGCGCCCTATGGTTACTCGTTAGGCCGCCCTATCCCTTATCTACAGCACATTAGTGTATTTATAATATATTAATAAAGAGAAAAATAAGACTTACTATAACTATAGTAAGAAAGGGTATTTTATAAATAAGTATAGAGCCCTAAAGAAACTATAGAAGCTAGTTAAAGAAGGGAAAAAGCTTAGTATAGTAAATTATAAGAATATACTAATATATAATATTAGTATAGCTAATAGTAAAGAATACTTCTTAGATAGTAACCGCTTTATAGAATATAGTAAAATAATATTAGATAAAGACTAGAATTTTAATATATAACTATTACCTAAAGAAGATTAGGAATATAGAACCTAACTACTAGCCTATATATTAATACTAGAGTTAAAAGTATAGGAGGATACTAAGTGTATCCCTACTACTCTTAAAGGACACTAGAACGATAAAATATATAACTATTTATACTTTTTAGTATATTATAAGGATATATACTTAGTTTATAAATCTAATAAAGAAGGATTAGGATAGTACCCTTATAAACTAAAGACTACTTAAACTAACTAGCTAGAGTTAAAAGACGCTTTTATTACTCTAAGTGTCTTTAATATAGAATAGAAGAGAATCTTCTATAAGACACTAGAAGCATCTAGTAGTACACTTTAAAGTGTACTAATAAGTAGAAGAGGAGATCTAGAACCTATTATAGTTACCCTCTAAAGTACTAATATATTAGACCTAATAGTACTTTTTAACCTAGTTTACTAACTAGTAGTAAAAGAAACCTATTATATAAGAAAATATCCTATAATAAGTATATTATACTAAGAATATACTATAATCTTATAGGCCTTATACTACTATAATAGTTATAGACGATACCTTTAGAAGAAGCTTAAGTATAGATGGTTTCTAAAAGAACCACGCTTTACTAGATATAGACTATACTTAGAAACGGATCTATAACACTAGGGAATCTAGAAGAGAAACACCTTAGAAATTATTCTATAAAAGAATAAAGGAAGTTATTATTATATTAAGGATAAAAACCTATATACTATCTAAGCTATAACCTTATAATATAAGGAAGGAGGAAACTATATAATAGAGAGAAGCTTACTTAACCTAAGCTTAATTAATATAAAAGGAAAGTAACTAAACTATAACCCTACTCTAATAGAATAGTTAAAAGACTATTACTAATATAAGTATTAAAAGGAATATATTAATAGAGGTAAGAATTAAAGCTAATAGGATAACTACCTATCTAAAGAAAAGACTAATAAGTAGAAATTAAAAAAAGATAGCTATTACTACTAAAAGGACTAATTTATTAATAAAGATCTAATAAGTCTCTAAATACTATAAACGTTAATAGTACTATACACTTTATAGTTAAAATCCTTATTTAAAAGAAAAGAATCTAGGTAATAATTAATAGTAGAGTATAAAGAAACTATATCTTACTAAATCTTATTAATAAATTATAATTACCTTAAAAAAAGAAAAATAAGCCCTATTAACTTATAAATATAGAAAGAGAAGCTATTAAGTATAGCTATAAAGTAGTAGATTAGGAAACTATATAACTTCCTATTTCTATCTAAGGTAAGAACTATACTCTCTCTTTAGATATTATAGAGATCTTAAAATATAATATTATATTAAGGATACCCTAGTTATAGGTAAGTAATCCTAGAGTTAACTAGAGAACTAGCTAACTTTAGTAGGATATACTAGGATATAATTATAATAAGAAGAATAGCTAGAGAAAGGCACCTTTATTAAATTATAACCGACCTTTAGGACTATATATAATTACTAGAGAGTTATAGGCTAATATAATAGAGATTCTTAAGGAATACTTAAAGTATAGTAAGCTATTTAGTAGAGAGCTAGAAATAGGACTACTAGAATATTTATACTAGGACTATAAGATTAAATTCTAGCCTAATAAAGAACTAACGTTTAATAAAGTCTATCCTACTAATCTAGAGTAAAATAAAACACTTAAGAAGTATTTAAAGGAAATACTACTAAAAGGATATATACGACTATTAAAGTCCCTAATAGGACACTTAATCCTATAGGTACTAAAGAAAAATAGAGAATTCTAACTATATATTAACTTTTAGAAAATAAATAAGATTATAATTAAGAACTAATACCTATTACTATTTATTATAGAGATCTATAATTAACTAAAGTAAGTATAATAGTTTATTACCTTTAACCTAAAAAGGGCTTATAACCTTATCTATATAGTAGCTAGTTATAAATAGAAAACCACCTTTTAAACTATAAAAGGGTACTTTAAATACCTAGTAATACCTTTTAGACTTATAAACATACCTACTACCTTCTAAACTATAATTAATATAATACTAAAAGGGTAAATTAATAAGTTTATTATTATCTACCTAGATAATATTCTTATTTACTTAAATATATTAGAAGAATATAAGAAGTATATATATAAGGTACTATAAATATTATAAGATAATAAACTCCTAGTTAAAAAGATAAAGAGTAAGTTTTATTAATAGAAAGTTAAATTCTTAGGATATAAAATTACACTAGGATAAATTAGGATAAGTCTATTTAAGATTAAAGATATTAGAAATTAGTTAGAACCTATAAATATTAAGGAAGTTTAAGGATTTCTTAGATTTACTAACTTCTATTATAAGTTTATTTATAAGTTTAAAGAAATTACTATTCCTTTAACTAACCTTATAAAAAAGGATTATAAGTTTAAATAGATAGAAGTAGAAACTAAGGCATTTTAAGACCTAAAAAATAAAATCCTAAAAGAGCTAGTTCTTTTTATAGTTAATCTAAATAGACCTTTTAAAGTTAAGACTAATATATCTAACTATACGATTAAAGGATAGTTAGGATAAAGAGATAATAAAGGAAGACTCTATTCTATTATATTCCTATTAAAGAAACTTAATAGACTAGAACTTAACTATAGTATATATAATAAAGAACTTATAGCTATTATTTAAGTATTTAAAGAATAGTAATACTATTTAGTAGGTGTAAACTATAAGGTTAAGGTTTATTCTAATTATAAGAACCTAACCTTATTTATAACTATAAAGGATCTAAATAAATAATAGATTAAATAGTATAAAACCCTTATAGATTATAATTTTAAGATTCTATATTAGAAAGGATTACTTAATAGTAGAGCTAATACTCTAAGCTAATATAAAGACTTAAGATTAATAGAAGTATTAGATAAGAATCTACTACTTAAGTATAATAAAGATAGGAACCTTATTCTAGGTATATAAGAAGTTAATACGACCTAGTAAGTTAAGTTAGATAATATATAGATATAATATATTATATTATACGTTAAAAATAATAACTACCTAAACAATTAGGAAATAAAGCTATTTATAACTAAAAGTAGGAATAACTACTTATTTTAAGAATACTAGTACGTTCTTAGTACACTTTAGAAGTAGTTTATTAAGGAGATATATAAATACCTATTATATAGACATTAGAGTATAGGGAAAATAATTAATAGATTAAGAAGATTATATAACTTCCTTAGAAGTAGAAAGATTATATAGGAAGTTATTAAAAACTATAATATCTATAATAAAGCTAAGGTAGTATAATATACGCTTTATAGAGAACTATAACTAATACTACTATTAGAAAGAGTATAGTAAACTATTATAATAGACTTTATTATTAAATTACTAAAGTTAAAGGAACCTATAACTAGGGTATACTATAATAGTATACTAGTTATTATTAATAAACTTATAAAGTACGCCTACTATATTCCTTATATAGAATTAAGCAATATAAAGGATTTAATATACGTCTTCTTTAAGACAATCATTATATAATATAGGTTACCTACTAAATTAATAACGGATTAAGATAAACTCTTTATATTAAACTTCTAGAAATACCTTATAGAAATTATAAAGGTTAAGTAAAACCTTTTAATAGTATTCTATCTATAGATAGATAGATAAACGGAAATCTAGAACTAGATACTTAAATAATATCTATAAAGTTATATAAACTACTAATAGAGCGATTAGGTAGAATAGTTACTACTCACATAATAGGCTATAAATAGCTTATAGAATAAAAACATAAAAATGTTACTATTTAGGACGAATTATAGATTCGACCCTACGATTAAAATACATATAGTATAGAATATAAACGCGCTAGTAGCTATAGTATATATAGTAATAATTATAGAAATATAAAAACATCTATAAGTAGAATAGATATTTTTATAGAATCGAATAAAACACTATATAGATAAAAAGAGATTACTAGCGCTAATCCTAAAGAGAGGAGATAAAGTTTACCTTATCTATAAAAACATTAAAATAAAACGACCTAATAATAAACTTAACTAGAAAAAAATTAGACTATTCCTTATTAAACGAAAACTATTAGAAGTCAACTATAAACTATTATTACTAGAAGGGATAAGGATATATCCTATATTTTATATATTATTACTAGAGAAAGCACTAAATAATATAATACTCACTATAGACGTTACTATTAAAAATATAAACGAGTATAAAGTTAAGGAAATACTAAAAACATAAGGAATAAGAAAAAATTGTTATTATCTTATTAAGTAGAAAGGATACCCCTATTTAGAAAACATATAGGAACCCTATACGAACCTTACGAACTACTTAGACCTACTTTAGTAGTTTAGTTAACGGTAGTCTACCCTAATAAATCCACCTTAGACGAAAAAAGGGGATCTAGTGAAATAGCGTTCTAATCGATTACGTTAATATAGCCTAGGGACTATACTTAGATAGTGGCTTCTAATAGAGCCCACTCTAACTCGTCTAGCTCGTTAAGCGACTAGAGGCTATAGCTAACTATAGTGGAACTATAAGTTATAAGAGACTCGCGTTGTTTATATAGACGGTCTAGTTTAGTAAGGGCCTTAGAGGACTCCCGTTAGAGACGTTATAGTAGGGTAGTAGCCTCTTCCTCCTCCTAGTGTAAACGTTAAGACTTAGAGATTATTTTATTAAGAGACGATATAGGCACGCCTAAACTATCACACAAGCGACCCTAATGGACATACTCCTTATAGTAGGAAACACTCTCTATTATCTTATAGGAGAGCTTCTTTAAGTAATAAAAGGAGTAAGGTATAATAACGACGCTAAATTCTTTAATAGTAGCAGTAAGTTTAGAACGCTGTTTAGCTTTAGTAGAATAAGGCTTAGACACTCGGTTAGGTATAATAGCGGAAGATAATATAGGAGGAAGAAAAGAACTTATAAGACCTAGCTATAGGTCTTAGGGATAAGACTAATAGAGAGGGGGAATAATGTTACGAATATACTAATGTGCTATAGATAAGGGATAGGGCGGTCTAACGAGTGACTATAGGGCGCTTATAAAGGCGTAGGAATAAAGGAAGGGTTATATGACTAGATTACTAGGGATTATAGTGATCTAGTATTAATCTAGGATTATAGGGATTATAGTGTAAGCCTAGTAATCCGGACGTTATAGTAGAGGATAGGACGGGTATATAGGGAAGGGGATTTCTAGTAGATAGTTAGACTAGATCTCTACTAATTAATCTAAGCAATAGTTCTACTATTAGGAGTAACCTCCTAACGTGACTTACAACACTGCTTATTACACTCTTATACATTTAACCTAACTCACTACCTAAGAAATAGATTCTACTATGCCTTAGAGATAAGCCACTGTTACACCTACCTCCTATTAGCTATATAAGAATAACCTCTTAGCGCTATAGCGCTACCCCCTTTTTACTCCTTAAGAGTTTTAATAAACACCTTTTATAGTACCTACTTATAATAGCCTAGGGCTAGCCTATAATAATTAAAACTCTTTATAATAGAAATAAACACTTTAGTAGAGGTACCTTTAATAGAATATAATAAGATAGTAGTAAGGATATAAATCTTATTAGAATAAAATACTTAACTTAAAACTAAAATATATACTATATAGGGAAAACTATAAGTAAAAACCCTAGATAGTTAATAATCTCCCTTTAAGTTAGTAATATAATAGAAACCACTCCCTTAAGGTAAAAAATTTAATAGTAATACTAAGACCTTTATAGGATAGAAATAGGTAATAGAGTATAAATTAGAAATTAATATAGCTTTTATTAGCCTCTAATAGGCCTAATTTATATATATTTAGTCCTACCTAGGCCCTTTAGCCTAGTAGAAAGTTATAGTATATTTTAAAGTAGGTAGCTAGTAAGGAGAATTAAATCCCTTCCTCTTTTTAGTATACTTTAAAATAGTCTTTAGTGACCTTTACTACTAAGAGCTAATAATAATACAATTAGGTTTAATAAAGTAATAAAAGAAGGAGTCCTTTTTTTAATATTATATTTAGTTTAAGTAAGAACTTACTATAGCTAAAGGACTATCTTAGTCTAATAAGGTAAAGCTTAATAAACTATAACTAACCTTATTATATATAATATAGAACCTTCTTATTAGATAATATATCTCTTAGACTAACTTTAATATAATAGTCTAGGATATATAGATAATCTTAGTTAACCTTAAATCCTTCTAGATTAAAGAGTCTTACTAATTATAGATAAAGAAGTCTAATAGACCCTAATAAACTAACTATAAAGGGGATATATAAATAACTAGGGTAAATATAGTATACACTAGACCTTTATAATTAGTTTAGTATTAACCTAGTATTATATAATAAGCTACTTAGGTCTTTTAGTCTAAGATCTAGAAATAATAAGACATAGGGACGTACCTATACTATAGATAGGAGGGATATAGGATAGTAAAATACTAACTCTTACCTACTAAACTACCTATAATAACTAAGGTAGTAATAATTATAAATAATAAAAGTAAAGATAAAGTAGAAAATAATAAGGTCTAGGGATAAAACTCCCTCTAGATAGATAAGTAGTACTATTATACCCTAATAGGGGCTAGAAGAAAGAAATATAGACTTAGTTAGTAGTATAGATAAATTCTAAGCTATTTCTTATTCTAAGTATTATTAATACATCTACCCCTATAAACACCCTAGTTAATATAGGGTGTAAATACTATAGAGTAATTTAAGAAAGCTTAGCTAATACTCTCTAACTACTATAACTCTAACTACTAATAGCTAAGTGTATATAACTAATAGCTAGAAAGGGTCTACTACTAATAATAAGTAAGGCTATATAGATAATAATTAATATTAATAGATAGAAGTTCTTAGTTCTATTATATATTATCCCCTTACTAGTATAATTAGTAATCCTAGGATTACTATAGTTAAAGTAGTATCGTCTAGTAGTTAACCTAATATAAGGCTACCTTTACCCCTATTAGGAATTAAACTAATAGATCCTAATAACTAATTAGTAATAGAAAGAAGAACCTATAAGGCTCCTATCTAGAAGCTAATTCTATACCCTCCTAAAGTAAGGGCGATAGTAGACTAGGGAGAAGATAATAGTTAATATAACTAGCTTATATAAAATTAACTCTCTACTTAAATGTATACTAGTAGGAGAGTAGACCCTCCCTATATAGTATAACGACTTTATATCCCTATTTAAAGAATTAGATATATCTACCCTTTCTTTACTCTAATAAGACTTTAACTATATAATTAAAATCTAAAGGTAACCTAATAGTACCCTTAAGGAATTACCCTATAGGTAACTATACTATATATTAAGGGACTAGCTATTAGAACTATAGTAATAACTTATAGCCCTAATAGATATAGGCTAAATCTATACTAGTTCTTTACTAATAACTATACCTATTCTATTAATTAAGAAACTAAGTAGTATTTAGTGTTTTTATATTAACTATTATACCTTAAATGTAATTATAGAATATAACTACTACCCTCTTTTATTAATTAAAGAAACACTATATATATTATCCTAGGCTATATAGTATACTAAACTAGACGTCTATTTAGTATTCTACTAGCTCTAGATAGATCCTAAGTTAGAGAAGTATATAGTATTCTATATTTAGTTTAGCCTATTTAAGTAGTAGGTCTACCCCTTTAGATTATTAGGCGCCCCTATAATATTTTAGAGATATATTAACTATATCTTTAAGGATAGCCTTAATAATTATACTACTACCTACCTAGATAATATCCTTATATATAGCTTAGGAGACCTAGCTAATTATAAGGTAAAGGTAAAGGTTATCCTTACCTAGCTCTAAAAAGGTAGACTTTTTCTAGACCTTAAGAAATATAACTTTTTAATTAAAACGGTTAAATATCTTAGGTTTATTATTAATATAGGGAAGTTACTAACGCCTAACCTTAAGAAGGTTAAGGCTATCTAGGAATAAAAAGCACTTATAAAAGTATTAGGCGTCTATAGCTTCCTAGGGTTTATAAACTTCTACTAGGAGTTTATCCTTTAATTCTTAACTTAGATAGCCCCTTTAATAAGGTTAACTTAAAAAGGGATCCCCTTTATATAGGGTATAGTAGAGGAAGAGGCTTTTTAGGAACTTAAACGCCTATTCCTTATAGCTCTATATCTAGCCCTTTAGAACCTAAAGTTAGATATAATTATTAAGATAGACTACTTAAGTGTAGGCCTAGGTGGCTATCTTTTATAAGTTAGGGAGGATAGAATCCTATAACTAGTAGCCTACTACTCTATAAAACTAACCCTAACTAAACATAACTATATAATATATAATAAAGAGTTATTAGTAGTTATTACCTATATTAAGGCCTAGTTAGTAGAGCTATAGGGACGTTTAGCCCCCTTTATAATCTTAATAGATTATAAGAACCTTAAGTACTTTACTAAGCTATAACCGTTTTCTAAAAGGTAGGCCTATTAGGTAGAGTTTCTTTTATAGTTTAATTACTACCTCTATTACTAACCTAGCCCTTTAGTAGTACAACTAAACGCACTAAGCCACCTAGAGTTATATAGTAATCTAGGCCTAAAACTAGTATAGGTAGTACTTATCCTAACTATAATATAGGCCCTAAGAGGGGACGATATAGGCCTAGTTTAATAGAGCCCCTTTATAGACCCTAAGCTATTAACCCTCTAGTTATATATAATAAAAGAAGACCTAATATATACTATTAAAATATATAATATAAAGATAAGTGTATAGTAGTTTTTAATAAAAGCGGCTATAAAATCTTAGATAGTAGACTACTCTATCTTACTATTATTTAACCTATAGTTCTATAGCTACTTATAGGTGCTATTATAGAAGCCCCTTACTATACGGCTAGTAGAGCTAGTATATACGTTAAAGGCTATTAACCACCTAGGATAAAACACTACCTTTATAATTCTAGCCTAGGATTACTATTAGCTAGGTATGTCTTAGGATATTATATACTACGTATAGAACTATAAGTATTATAGTATATATATATTATAA
The DNA here is from genome assembly GCA_025583755.1 of Cordyceps tenuipes. Taxonomy (NCBI): domain Eukaryota; kingdom Fungi; phylum Ascomycota; class Sordariomycetes; order Hypocreales; family Cordycipitaceae; genus Cordyceps; species Cordyceps tenuipes. The sequence goes on from JANZYN010000153.1 coordinate 62,550, forward strand.
TAACTATACTAGGGGTTACTAAACCTAATTCCCCCCCTTAACTAATATTAGTAATAAATCTTAATAGACTTTATAACTAACCTACTAGTATAGAATAAGTTATAACTATACTATCTTATAGTTATTATAGATTGCTTATTAAAGTTTATACACTTAAAAGTAATAATATTAATAATAGCTAAAGTATATACTAAACGATTCCTTTTATACTAATAGCGCCTATATAGCTTCCTATAAGTTCTTATTAGTAATTAGGGATCTAACTAGGTTAGATAGTTCTAAAGAATATTATATACTTTAATAGGAATAATATAGGCCCTTTTTATAGCCTTCTACCCCTAGAGTAATAAAGGCACTAAACGAGCTAACTAGGAAGTCTAAGTGGTACTATACGTCTTAGTCTCTTACTTATAGTTTAATTAGCCTAACTAACTCCTTTACGTATAACTAGCCCTAAATAATAGGAACTCTTTAGCTATAGGGTATAGTCTAAACTTCCTCCTCTATAGATTCTATATAGCCCCTATCTAATACTAGTTAAAAGCTATACCCTCTCTCTATAGAAACTCCCTAACTATCTAGGCCTATACCTTCTTTATATAAATATAGGTAGGTATAGAGCTTATATAAGTAAGTATTATATATATATAATAATAATAAAAGGACACTATAGATAAATCTTACTACCTAATAGAATACTATTAGGTTAGGGATAAAGTATAGCTCTCTATATATAATATTACTATATCTTAGCCTTCTAAGAAGCTTAACTAGGTCTATTATAAATATATAGTAGTAGCTATACTATTACTAGTTATAGTAATACTAGATATCTTAAGGAATATATATAAGATATTCTATATTAACCTTATTAAACGTATAGCTAAGGACCCCTTCCCCTCCTAGGTTATAACTAACTAGATACTAGACTTAGTCCTAGTAGATAAGGGTAATAGGTTAGGACTATACTTATAGTATAAAATAGAAGAAATACTATAAGTATAAAATAGGTAGGGTTAGATGAAATTATATAAGGCTTTTACTAAATAGTAAGGCTATAATAAGCTAATATAAGAACCACTCTAATTACTAGTAGATATAAAAGTACTAGTATAGTTTACTATATAATAAGGAAATCTAGAATCCTATAATAGCCTAATAGTAGTAAAAATCGGGTAATACTAGTAATATAATAATATAACTACTAGTATAGAGGTTAGGACGAACTAAAGGGCACAGGTTAGAGGATAAGGGCACAACCACTAGTATAGTGGTTAGGGCGAACTACTATAGTATAGTGGTTAGAACGGTTAGGACAAACTATAGTAATAGTATAGAGAGAGACGTATATAAAGGGGAGGGCTATATAATAGAGTTAGGCTCTAGCCTAGCTTATATAATAACTATATAATGTGTTATATAAAGTATAGTAGGAGTAAGGCGGGCTAGTATAGTGGTTAGGGTAAACCACTATAATAGTATAGAGAGAGACGTACCTATGTAGTAGGGCGGACGCTAGGAGTAAGACAGACCCACCTCCTATTAGCTATATAAGAATAACCTCCTAGCGCTATAGTACTACCCCCTTTTTACTCCCTAAGAGTTTTAATAAACACCTTTTATAGCACCTACTTATAGTAGCCTAGGGCTAGCCTATAATAT
>JANZYN010000154.1:0-63629 GCA_025583755.1 Cordyceps tenuipes
CCCCCCCCCCCCCCCCCCCCCCCCCCCCCCCCCCCCCCCCCCCCCCCCCCCCCCCCCCCCCCCCCCCCCCCCCCCCCCCCCCCCCCCCCCCCCCCCGTGACCAGCACGGGTTGGGAGGGACGGGCCTGGGACTTTTGAGAATCCCAAAAATAATTTACTACCCGATTCCCTGATTTCTTATTCTTGGCTTTATTTCACAATTAATTCTCGGAATTTCATCTTGCAGTTGTCGGAAACAGTATTTATATACCTACAAGCCACACCTGTCTTACGCACCTACATAGCTGGACTACAGGCGGTGAAACAGTCTATTCCCAACAGTATTCGTAAGCGATCCCAGGTGGTGTAGCTAGCATCACCGGCTATTAATAACACCCGTCTCAGCTGGTGTAGGGCTTCGGCACAAACGGCAGCTCGCGGTAGGCAATCTTGGCCAGGGCACTAGAAACGCACCAGAAAGGTACCATCTCATCAGCCGCCGCACAGGACCGACCCGGCTGCAATCTGCAACGCGAGGAGGCTAACGAAACTTGATGACAGTTTACGGGGCAAGGCAAGCACGGACACGGAGTACGTACGGAGTACGCAGCACAGATCACGGGGTGCGGAGCTCCGACTCACTAATCAATCTTCGCTTGCCTCGTCCACCGTCAATGTCATAGCGTCAATGCGGTAACGACGAGAGTTTGATGGCATGGTTCGGAAGGTTTAGGGGCTCATTTCATTTGACTTTCAGTCATCTTGGTCAGCGCCCATAGCGTCTCTCGGGTACAATGCATGCAGCAAGAGCGGCACACGGCGTATAATAATGCAAATCCAGGCAGTGAAGTAGGTGAGAGGCAGCTGCGCGGCCAAGATTGACAAGGATTTCAACAATTTGCTCGCAATTTGCTCGCAATTTACTAGCAATTTATCTCGCAATTTATCTGGCAATTTATCTCGGCTTCTATCCGACAACTCTATACCATACCGTACCATACCATACCATACCATAAACATCCATACTACACCATACATTCCATACATTCCATACATTCCATACCATGGCTGCTCCCGCAAGCATCACCCTCCACAACCTCGGTGGCAGATGGCGGATGGTGCGTCGTCCACCCGCAACCTTGTCCCCTCACTAACACCTGCAGAACGCGGACCTGTCCGACCCCTACGACGAGATGCTCAAGGCCCAGGGCGTCAGCTGGCTGTGGCGCAAGGTGCTCGTCAAGTCCGGCGCCGAGCTCTGGGTCACGCAGACGGTCGAGGACGGCGGCGTCGACCGGCTCGTCATCCAGGGCAAGTCCAGCAACGGCCTGCCGGACAGCCGCGAGGACCGCCTCATCACCGGCGCCTGGAAGGAGCTCTCCTTTCCCATCTTTGGCAAGATCCGCGGCTGCACCCGCTGGGTCGCCCGCGCCGACCTCGCCTCCGACTGGCTCGGCGAGGGCATGGTGCTCGAGGACGACGACAAGGTCATCCTCATGGAGACCATCCAGCTCAACATTGACACCGTCACCACGCAGGCCAACGGCTTTCGCATCATCGACGGGGAGAGACGCTATGTCCGAAATGTCGAGGTGACGAATAGCAAGAAGGAACTGATCCGGGTGAGGATCGTGTACGACTATCTGGGTCCGCTGGAGTAGATAGCAGCTGGTGTAGTTTACGTTTTTTGTTTTTTTTTTAGTCTTGATAAGAGTATGTAGGCCATCTATGTCGGCTACAGTAGTTGGTCAGTGAGTTTAATTTTAACATGTTTTTTTTTTCAGTCCCGACAAGATCATGGTTGTTTTTGGCGGTTATGCACGGCCATCGACAGTCAGTGTAATTTTAACATGGTCAAGATTAGACGGCCATCCGGGTCACTCGCAATACTGGAAGTCCAGCATAGTTCTTTCTCGTCTGAACGTCATGCCAATACTACTAGTCGATTAAACTTTTTATGCATGTTATGCACTTCAGCGTACTTGGTACTTTTGTGCTCTTCAAACCATGGCCTGACGAGGGCCTACCAGAAGCATTGCTTCACCTGCAACGGCATGAACTCTAGTTATGCCTGCGAGAAGGAGAGCGGAGGTCATTTATTAATGAATTCTATTCTTACTTGGTACCATCAGATCCCCCGCAACAAGTACCCACGCACTCACCCTGCCTCCCAACTCATACTCGAGAATTAGACAGCGAAACCGGAACTCCGCCGACCGGAATCAGAACCGCTCCGAGCTTGGACTCGACTGGGCCTCCCGGGAGCAAGGCCTCGCAGGTATCAAACTGCTGGGCCAGCCTGGCCAGCACGTACGGGCCACTGCCCAGTGCAAATTTCTCTGTTCATCCCACTGTTAGCCCAAATTCTCCAAACACACGAGTCAGAAACCCCCGATCGGTGCCAGGGGGCGGGGTCACACTTACGGCCGATGCAGACCCGCGGCCCGCCGTTGAACGGCAGGTAATCCCATCCCGGCGTGCGCTCCAGCCACCGGTCCGGCTGCCACTCCCGCGCGTCCGGCCCGTACAGGTCCACTCGGCGATGCATCACGTACGGGCTGTACTTGAGCGACGTGCCCGCGCGGACCAGCACCGGGCTCGCGCCGTCCGCGCCGCCGCCCGTCGGCAGCACCGTGTCGCGCACCGCCTCGCGCGAGTTGATCGGCACCGGCGGGTACAGCCGCAGCGTCTCCCGGATGACGTGCTGCAGGAAGGTGCACTCCTTGAGCTGCGCCGGCGTCGGTGGCGGCGCCGCCGCGCCCAGCAGGTCGTGCGCGGCCAGCTCCGCCCGCAGCCGCGCCCACGCCTCCGGGTGCCGCCCGAGCTCCAGCAGCGCAAAGGAGAGCATGCTGGTGGACGTGTCGATGCCGGCGAAGAGGAGCTGCACCAGGATGTCGCGGAGCAGCTCGCGGTCCGCGGTGCTGGAGACGAGCGCCTCGGTGAAGCTCTGCTCCTTGTCGGCGTCTGCCGTCTTCTCGTCCGCCGCCCCCGCCGTCTTGGACAGCGCCTGGTTGATCCATTTGTTGGCGAGCTCCGAAAAGGTGTCGCAGGCGGCGCGGAACGGCTTCGAGGTGAAGAGCCAGTACAACCCGCCGGTCTGCAGTCTCAGGCCGGCGATGGGCTCGATGACGTCAAACGCCTCCTCGAGGACGGTCCTCGCGTGCGGGCCGGTCGAGGCAGGCTTGAGCTCGCTGATGCTGCCGCCGCAAAAGACGGTCAGGATGATGTCGATGTTGAGGCGGCGGATGAGCGGCAGAATGTCCGTCGGCGCGGCGGCGGCGCCCTTGTCCCCGGCCTCGCCGGCAGCAGACACAAAGTTGACGACGCTCTTGTCGATCAGCGAGTAATCGTAGGTGGCCGCGTTGGCGAAGATGGGACGGAGCAGGGCGCGCGCCGTCGCCCACAGGCTGCCCTTGCCCTGGTGGCTGCTGACGAGGACACCGCGGCCGAGCCAGGGGCCGAGGGCCGGGTAGCGGTTGGTGTCCATGTCCCAGTCGCGGAACTTGGTGCTCAGGACGGCCTTCATGGTGGCCGGGTCGGCGCAGATGATGGGCGGGCAGCCCCATTGGTTGTCAGTGTAGATGTAGGAGCCGAGCTCTTCGAAGCGGGTGGTGATGAGGTCGTCGAGGATGTTTCCGCGGTGCGTCACGATCTGCCACTTGCGGTCGAGGCCAAATGGTAACTTGTTAAAGGCTAGTGTGAGCGGCTCACAGCCAAGCTGCTCAGCCTGCTTGTTGAAAGCATTTCGCTCTCGGAGGCGGCGAACCAGGTAGAGAGCTGTGAGGGTAGCCGCGATGAAGAGGTACGCGGCATGTAATGCCATGACGCGATACTTTCGACAGGGCTGGAATGGTGGCGAATGGGAGTGGGGATTGGGTAATGGAGCGATGGGATAGTTGAAGGATTTTTGAGGGATTTTTCTAGCCAGCAATAGTTTCTTGAATGCTGGCAACTAAGAAGTAAATTCACAATAACACCCACCACTGTAGATGTGTAGGGTAGGGATGGTGTAGGGTAGCAGATTGCCGGTTGCCTTGAGCGGCCATCTGCATTCCGGATTCTGCAACCTGCTTTGGAATGGCTCTCTCGGCCAATCCCGAGCTCTCGAATCTCTTGGCCTGGAAATAAACCTCCGCATGTCAATGCGTATCTTTGACCTTTGCCAAAACCCAGCTGTGACGAGGGGCTGGCGCAGCCGAGTCTGCACGGTTGCACTCCACTGTAGCCACTGTAACTGAGAGCAGATTTATGTGTCATGCACGGCCAGGCCCCTGTCCCTGCCCATGTCCCTGTCTCTTCATGCCCATATCCCTGTCTATCTTTAGACATGGGCTAAAACAGGATCGTCTGGGGCTAAGTCCCGAGTTGGAACAGTTGCATGTGAACGGACGAGGGTGAAGGGAAAAGCTGGAAAGGGACAAGCTGTGAGAAACACAAAGTGTAAGAACACGGGCAAACTGTTGTAAGAACACGGACAAGCTGCCAGACATGCGTAAGCTGTAAGAAACACGGACAAGCTGAGAAACACGGGCAAGCTGAGAAACACGAACAAGACACAGTTTGCCGAGAATCGGGTACGCAACTAGGCTCACTTCCTTGCTAGAGAGCCATTTGACATTTGACGTCTTGTCTCAGAGGCAGTTGTTTCCCTGCTTCTTGCTTGTCTGGTTTTCTTATACCACGTTGGTCTTGTACGCTGTATCAACAGATTGCTATAGAGGATCGACTCAACTCATCCGCCACTCATACAGAGCAGCGGCACATCCAGAGCATCCATCATACAGCGCATCCATCACTCATAGACATCCATCCCATAGAGCAGCCATCACTCATACATCATCACCCACACATCATCGCCCCATTGTCACTCATCTAATCCCAAGGTACGTCAATCCACCATCTCACCTCGTCCCATCACTCACAACAACGCAGACATGACCGCATCCGCCATTCCCACCACCCAGCGGGCCGTCGTCGTCGGCGCCGAGGATGGCAGCGTCACGCTGACCGAGAGCATCCCGCTGCCGGAGATGGAGCCGGCCGCGGTGCTCGTCAAGGTCGCCGCCGTCGCGCTCAACCCCGTCGACACCAAGATGATGCCGGGCTTCCTCGACCCCGGCTGCGTGCTTGGTCTGGACTTTGCCGGCACCGTCGTCGCCGTCGGGCCCGACCAGCCCGCGCACCGCCCGCTGCGCGTCGGCGACCGCGTCTTCGGCTGCACCGACGGCTGCGACCGGCGCCGCCCGCGCGTCGGCGCCTTTGCCCAGTTCACCGCCTGCCGCGGCGAGATCCTCATCAAGATGCCCGACACGCTCTCCTTCGCCGCCGCCGCCGCCATGGGCAACGCCATCTTCTCCTCGGGCTTCGCGCTCTTCCACTCGCTGCAGCTGCCCGGGTCGCTGACCGCGGCCGCCACGGAGGAGGACGGCGGCGGCCGCTGGGTGCTCGTCTACGGCGGCGCCACGGCCACCGGCACCATGACGATGCAGTTCCTGCGCCGCGCCGGACACCGGCCCATCGCCGTCTGCTCGGCCAAGCACTTTGACCTGGCGCGCGAGCACGGCGCGGTCGCCGCGTTCGACTACCACTCGGAGACGCACGTCGAGGACATCCGGGCGCTGACCAACAACGCGCTCGGCTACGCCTTTGACTGCGTCACCACGCAGTCGAGCGTGCTCGCGTGCGAGGAGGCCATGGGCCGGCTGGGCGGCCGCTACACCGCGCTGGACCCCTTTGACCAGACGCTGGTCCGGCGCAAGGCGCTGCGGCTGGACTGGATCCTGACGCTGTCGCTGATGGGGCGCGGCTCGGTCTGGCCGAAGCCCTTTGGCTGTGAGCCCGACGAGGCGCTGCTACGATGGGGGGTGCGGCTGGCCGAGGTGGCCGAGTCCGTGCTTGCCGAGGATGTGCAGGCGCTCAAGCCGCACCCGCTACGGATTATGGAGGGTGGTCTGGATGCGATTCCGGATGGCATTGCGGCTATTCGACAGGGGGAGGTTCGGGGGTTCAAGTTGGTGTACATGGTTTAGGTTTAGGTGTGGTGCATAGTTAGCTGGTCATGGTAGGAGGGTGTTGGTTAGTGGGTAGTGGTTAACGGGTGTGATGAGTATAGGTGGTCAGTGATCAGTGGTCAGTTGCTTCAGTGCTGTAATTGATTTAATTAGACATACTGAATTGATGCCTAATTCGTATACTCACTCCCCTTGACCAGTTCCTAAGAAAGGCCCTGCTTGAGGAAGGTCTTGCTTTAGGTTGCAATGGGTCTTCAACAACCACGCCATGGCGCACAATAGCGGCCACTAATCTTGCTCAAGTTTCTAAAAACAGAAGAGACAAGGGATCTGATTTGTGAAAGATGAAAAAAAAAAAAAAAAAAAAAAAAAAGTCGCTTCGCAACCGATCTTACCCGATCGTCGGCTTGAAACTTGAAGGAGAAGCAACCCCGTGACCGGCCTCACCCAAGTCTCTCTCCGTCTTGTGCTTCCATATTGTCTCAATTCCTGGTTCATGCGCCGGAGGCTCAGCTTCGGCCATCTCATTTAATCTGAAAGCCTAAATATGGGATGCAACCTGCTCGTATGGCAGAGATTCACCGACAGCCTGGCACGTCGCACACCTACCTGACGGATCGGCCGCGGTCCGTTACTGAGGCATGGGGTGTTGCACTGCTGAAGGAAATCAAGGTAACGAAGGCCCGTATTGTATGTATAGTGCGGAAACCTGGTTCAGCCTGGCCAAGAAGCCCCTCCCGCACCGACACTTTGCAGAGTGTAGCATCCATGGCACGGCCCTTGAAGCAGACCCAGATAGTGGGTTCGCAACGTGCCGAAAAGGGACAAAACAAAACGTCATTGCACCTTGTCCGAGTCTGAAAAGACGCAAGACGCATGCTGTGCAATTACCGGCCGATCCATGGGCGACGGGTGACGGCTGACACCACACAAGTTTATGCTGGGTTTCAGGTCGCCGTCAAGAGTTTGCGCTTATCAGGTGAAAGGGGGGTGGCAAAGCCAGGCATGCGGATGTATAGATGTATGCATGTCTGGACGCATGAATAGACTATGTATGGCTGATGATGGAAGCAGACTAGAAGACAGTTCCGGTCGTCGTCGCTGTGCTCGTTACTTAAGCCCACTGCTGTATACTAGATCCGTCCGCCTCTACATTCACTCTGCTTCTTCCTTTTTTCTTGATTAATATATCCTTTACACTCCTTTCAGTCATTCCCCTTCGATTCCCCTCCCTTGCCTTTCTCTCACCCTAGCCCTGTTCCGGGTGAGCATCCAAGAAGCACGATGGAACCGATCGCCATCGTCGGCAGCGCCTGTCGCTTCCCTGGAAAGGCAGACTCGACATCTAAGCTGTGGGAGCTGCTAAAGGCTCCCCGCGATCTATCACAAGAGGTCAAGCGGTACAACACCCAAGGCTTCTACCACACAAATGGCCACCATCATGGCGCCAGCAACGTGACGGCGGCCTACACGCTGGAGAGCGATCCGATGCAGTTCGACCCCCAGTTCTTCAACATCCAGCCCGGCGAGGCCGAGTCGATGGATCCGCAGCACCGTCTGCTGCTGGAGACGACCTACGAGGGCCTCGAGGCGGCCGGGATCCCGCTCGAGTCGCTGCGCGGCTCCGACACGAGCGCCTTTGTCGGCGTCATGAGCGCCGACTACACCACCATGGTCTTCTTCGACAGCGAGTGCACGCCGACCTACTCGGCCACCGGCACCTCGCGCGCCATCCTGTCCAACCGGCTGTCCCACGCCTTTGACTGGCGCGGCGCCTCCATGACCGTCGACACGGCCTGCTCCTCCAGCCTGGTCGCCGTCCACCTCGCCGTCCGCGAGCTCCGCGCCGGCGCCTCCCGCGTCGCCGTCGCCGGCGGCACCAACCTCATCCTCTCCGCCGACCCCTTCATCTCCGAGACCAACCTGGACATGCTCTCGCCCCAGGGCCGCTGCCACATGTGGGACGCCCGCGCCGACGGCTACGCCCGCGGCGAGGGCATCGCCGTCGTCGTCCTCAAGACCCTGCGCGATGCCCTGGCCGACGGCGACCACATCGAGTGCGTCATCCGCGAGACCGGCATCAACCAGGACGGCCACACCCCCGGCATCACCATGCCCAACCCGGACGCCCAGACGAGGCTCATCCGCGACGTCTATGCCCGCGCCGGCCTCGACATCAACAAGCCCGAGGACCGCTGCCAGTACTTTGAGGCCCACGGCACCGGCACCAAGGCCGGCGACGCCGTCGAGTCCCGGGCTATCCACGCCGCCTTCTTCCCGCCCTCCCCGGAAGGCCAAGCCCAAGCCGTGACGCACCAGCCGCTCTACGTCGGCTCCGTCAAGACCATCATCGGACACACTGAAGGTACCGCCGGTGTGGCCGGCGTGCTCCGCGCGTCCCTAGCCCTCCAGAACGGCACCGTGCCGCCCAACCTGCACTTCCAGACGCTCAACCCGGAGCTCAAGCCGTACTACGGCAACCTGCAGATCGCCACCGAGGCCACGCCCTGGCCCGAGGTGCCCGGGAGCGTGCGTCGCGCGAGCGTCAACAGCTTCGGCTTCGGCGGCGCCAACGCGCACATCATCCTCGAGGCCTACTCCCCGAGCGAGACGCGGACGTCAGCCCGGGGCCTAATTGCCGGCGCCGCCTCTCCGGAGACGAACACCACCACAACCATTAGCCAGACCACCCCCGGCACCCCCGCCGACAACGTCCTGCCGCTCCTCCTCTCCGCGTCGTCGGAAAAGTCGATGCGCCGCCTCCTCCAGCAGTACCTCGACCACATCCGGGCGCACCCCGACACGGACCTGGCCCGCCTCGCCTGGACGCTCTTCACCAAGCGCAGCGCCCTCAACTTCCGGCTCGCCGTGCCCGCGCCGTCCGCCGCCGCCCTCGGCGCCACCCTGGAAGCCATGCTCGCCAGCTCCAAGACGGCCGTGCTCCGCGCGCCCGCGGCCGGGACGCCCAGGCGTCTCATCGGCGTCTTCACCGGGCAGGGCGCGCAGTGGGCCACCATGGGCCGGGCGCTCGTGCTGCAGTCCGCCGCGGCGTCGGCGACGGTGGACCGGCTCGACGCCGCGCTCGCCGCGCTGCCGGCCGCGTACCGGCCGGCCGGCTGGACGCTGCGCGCGCAGCTGCTGGCCGAGAAGAAGGCGTCGCGCATCGAGGAGAGCGCCGTGTCGCAGCCGCTCTGCAGCGTCGTGCAGGTGCTGCTCGTCGACCTGCTGCGCGCCGCCGGCGTGCAGCTCGACGCCGTCGTCGGCCACTCCAGCGGCGAGATTGGCGCCGCCTACGCCGCCGGCCTGCTGTCCGCCGAGGACGCCGTCAAGATTGCGTACACGCGCGGCTTCTGCGCCCACCTGGCCAAGAGTAGCCGCGGCGCCGAGGGCGGCATGATCGCCGCCGGCATGACGCACGAGGATGCCCGGGATCTCTGCGGCAACGAGGCGGCGCGCGGCCGCATCTCCGTGGCGGCGTACAATGCGCCCACGAGCGTGACGCTGTCGGGCGATCGGGACCTGGTCGACCAGGTCTCGCTCGTGCTCGACGACGAGAACAAGTTCAACCGCGTTCTGCGGGTGCAGACGGCCTACCACTCGCATCATATGGAGGCCTGCGTCGGTCTGTATCGCGAGGCGCTGGCCGCGTGCGACATTACCGTGCTCACCCCGACCCGGGAGTGTCCGTGGTTCTCCTCGGTCCACGGCGGAACGGAAATGTCCGGCTCCGAGGACCTCAAGAGCGAGTACTGGGTCCAGAACATGGTTCAGCCGGTGCTCTTCTCCGAGGCCGTCACCGCCGCCTCCGCCTGGGCCGGCCGGGATGCGACGACCACGCTGGCCGAGATCGGTCCGCACCCGGCGCTCAAGGGGCCGGTCCTGGAGACGCTCAAGAGCCTGGGAGTGACCAAGGTTGCGTACTGCGGCACCCTGGCCCGCGGCGTCGACGACGTGGACTCGATGGCCTCGTTCCTCGGCTGGCTGTGGTCCGTGTCCGCGCAGTCCGGGCTGAAGCTGGACGCCTACGCCGCACAGTTCTCCGACCACAGCCTGCTTCCTCTCCGGAACCTCCCCTCATACCCCTGGGACCACGACCACTCGTACGAGTTTGAGTCGCGCGAGTCTCGTGCCCACCGCTTCAGGGAGGCGCCTCCGCACCCGCTCCTCGGCGTCCGCACCAACACGTCGGGCGAGAACGAGTACCGCTGGAAGAACTTCCTGTCAACCGAAGAGCTCCCCTGGCTGTCCGGACACCAGATCCAGGGCCAAACGCTGGTGCCGGCCGCCATGTTCATGATCATGGCCGCGGAAGCCGCCGTCACCGCCGCGGCTTCCCTGGGTGCCGAGGTCGAGCTCGTCGAGCTCTTCGACTCGGTCATCCACCGGGCCCTCGCTCTTGACGACGAAAAGTCCACCGAGACGCTCTTCTACCTCTCCGAGGTCAAGGTCGTGTCCGCTCCCAACTCCGGCTCCGTCTTCTCCGCGCGGTACCACTGCGACGCTGCCTCGGCCACCACCATCAGCCGCATGACCAGCATCGCCAGCGGCACCGTCAAGCTCCTGCTCAGCCCACCCTCCTCTTCCTCTCCCTCCTCCGCCCCGGCACTCCCTGCTACCCTCCCAACCCCCGGCGCGCTCGACGACATTGACGTCGACAGCTTCTACGAGAACCTGCGGGCGATCGGCTACGGCTACACGTCCGCGTTCCGGGGCATCTCCGGGCTCGCGCGCACGACCGACCACGCGGCCGGCCTCATCGCGTGCCCCACCGGCGTCGACGCGGCCACCTCGCCGCACCGCGTGCCGCTGCACCCGGCCGTGCTCGACGTCTCCTTCCAGGCCGTCTTCGCGGCGCTCAGCTACCCGGGTGACGGCCGCCTGCAGACGCTGCACGTGCCGACCACGATTCGGCGGCTGGCGGTGAGCCCGGCAGCGCTGGCGCGGCACAAGCCGGACCCGGCGGGCGGGTATGCGTTCCGCGCGGCGTCGTACGTGATTGACCGTCGGACGATTTGCGGTGACATCGAGGTCAGCACGGCAGAGACTGGTGAGACCGTGTTCCGCGTCGAGGGCATGACGGTGGCGCCGGTCAGCCCGGTCAGCAAAGACGATGACAAGCAGATGTTTGCGGACATGGTGCACTGCGTGGCCTCGCCCAACTCGGCGCTCCTGCGAGAGGGCGGGCCTGCGCAGGAGGAGGAGATGTTGACTGGCTATACCAATGGGGGTGTGCCGAATGGTCACGGACAGAACGGACATGCCGTGACCAATGGACATGCTGTGACCAATGGACATGCTGTGACCAATGGACATGCTGTGACCAATGGCCATGGCTCTACCAACGGACATGCGTTGACTAATGGCCATGGCTCTAATGGCCATGTCTCTACGAATGGTCATTCCAGCACCAATGGTCACCTGTCCAACGGTCATCTGTCCAATGGCCATGTCTCGAAGAAAGCCAACACGCCGTCAGACACCACCCCGGGCGCCGAAGAAGCACGCAGCCTGCAGACCCTGGCCGGTCTCCTCAAGCAAATCACGGACCGCTATCCCAAGGCGCGGGTGCTGGAGCGAAGCGCCGGCGACGCGCACGGAAGCGATCTGATCGACGCCTACACGGCGCTCGGTGGCAAGCTCTCGTCATACGCGCTGGACGGTGTGACCGAGGAGGCCTTTGCCTCCATCGCCGACGCGCACGACGACGGCTCCAGCCTCAAGCGGGTGACGCTTGCGCTCGACAGCGCCTCCTTCCTCGAGACCAACCCGGCCGCCGAGTACGACATCGCGATCGTGCGCGACGGCAGCGGCGCGGCCGACACCGAGACGCTCCGGCGGATCCGCCACCTCATCCGGCCCGGCGGCTACCTCCTGCTCGCGCACCGCGTGCCCGACGGGCCGGACGGCGGCGCGCTCGCGCCCTGGAACGACAAGTTCCTCGCGAGCGGCTTCGCCGGCATCGAGACGCAGAGCAGCAGCGCCCCCGCCGGCCTCTTCTCCGTCATGGCCACCATGGCCACCGACGAGCTCGTCGACGCCCTGCGCCAGCCGCTGGCCTCCTCCCCCGCTGCCGGCGTCCAGATCCCGCAGCTGCTCATCATCGGCGGCGAGACGGCCGCGACGGCCGCGCTGATCCGCAGCATCAGCACCCTCCTCGCGCCGTTCTGCGGCACCATCTCCTCGGTGCCCAGCCTCGTGCACCTCAGCGAGGCCGTGCTGGCGGAGAAGCCGTTCGTGCTGTGCCTCGCCGAGCTGGACCGCGACTTCTGGGCGCACCTGACCGAGGCCTCCTTCACCAAGCTGCAGGAGCTGACGACGCAGTCGGAGCGGCTCGTGTGGGTGGTGGCCGGTGCCGCGGCCGGGCGCAACCCGTACGCCAACATGGTCAAGGGCACGCTCCGGTGCCTGATCGAGGAGTGCGCGCACCTGGTCAGCCAGATCCTCGACGTCGAGGACGAGCTGCCGGGCGCGGTGCCGTTCATCGCCGAGGCCGTGCTGCGCCTGCACCGCCACCACGCGGCCAAGACGCCGGCCCCGATCCTCTGGTCCCACGAGCCCGAGATCCTGCTCCGCGGCGGCCTGCCGTTCGTCTCCCGCTACATGCCCAACAAGGAGCTGGACCTGGGGTACAACTCGCTCCAGCGGGACGTGACCACCGATGTCCTGCCGGCGGCCGGCGTCCTGCAGCTGTCGGCGGATGATTCGTCGCTGTCGCTCGAGAGGCTGCGGGTGACGGCCTCGCCCGGTGTCGAGGCCGACGCTGCGAGCCAGGTCGACGTGAACTACTCTCTCTCGGTTTCCGTCAACGTTCCCTCGCTCGGATACCTGTATCCCGTGGTTGGCAAGGACGTCCAGACCGGCCAGGCCGTTGCCGCGCTGGCCACGGAGAACAGATCCCGCGTGTCCGTCGCCAAGGCTTCGCTGGTTCCCCTCCCCGGGCTGGCCCAGGACAAGGAGGCGCGACTTCCGCACGCCCTGGAGGCCTACTTCCACGCCGCGAGCATACTGCAGCGGGCTCCTCCGCAGACAAGCGTCATTGTCCACGAAGCATCCGATGTCTTGTCGCAGCTGCTGCTCGACTCTGGCAAGGAGACCGGGGTCGATTTCATCTTCACGACCAGCGACGCGTCTCGCAGCAAGAAGCAGGCATGGAACCTGATTGCCCGCCACGGCTCGACCCGCCAGCTGGGTGAGCTGGTCCGGCCAGACACGTTCCTGTGCGTCGACTGCACCAAGCCCGGTGCCGGAGACGGCCTGGTTGATCTGGGCCTCGCGGTCCCGTCCGGCATCGCCCAGCTGGCCGCGGCCGACCTCGTCCGCACCCGGAGCTACCAGTACCGCAACGTGGACGCCGACTCGATCCGCCGCGTGCTGAGCAAGGCCGTGGCCAAGATCGTCTCCCTCCCGGCCGACACCACCGAGAGTGCCGGGTCTTCGTCGGAGCTGCTTCCCATCCAGCAGCTCCCGCAGGCGTTTTCCTTTGGCGTGCCCTCCAAGACCATCTCCTGGGTCGACCAGCGCCCGGTCCGGGCCACCGTGCTGCCGGCGCTGGAGGAGTGCCGCTTCAGCGCGGACAAGACGTACTTCCTGGTCGGCATGGCCGGCAGTCTCGGCCTGTCGACCGTGTCGTACATGATCTCGCAGGGCGCCCGGCACTTTGCGCTGTCGAGCCGCAACCCGCAGGTGGACAAGGCGTGGATCGCGACGCAAAAGACCAAGTACGGTGCGACAGTGAATACGTTTGCGCTGTAAGTCTCTCTCTATATCTACATATACCTCCCAGTACAGCCATTGAATTACAAGCTAACCCCTTCACAGCGACATCACCGACAAGGCCGCCCTGACCAGGACCATTGCCACGATCAAGGCGACCATGCCCCCGATCGGCGGCGTGGCCAACGGCGCGCTCGTCATCGAGGACAGCCTCTTCACCGACCTCACCTACGCGCAAATGACACGCGTGCTGGGCCCCAAGGTCGACGGCAGCATCTACCTGGACGAAGCCTTCTCGGACCCGTCGTCGCCGCTCGACTTCTTCATCCTGTACTCGTCGCTCGTCAGCGTGGCCGGCAACACCGGGCAGCTCGCGTACGCCGTGGCCAACAGCTTCATGGTGGCGCTCGCGCACCGGCGCCGCCACCAGCAGCTGGCCGCGTCCGTCATCAACCTGACCGGCGTCAGCGGCGTCGGCTTCATCACGCGCACCGGGCACAACATCCTGGCGCGCAGCCGCGCGCTCGGGTACGAGATCGTGTCCGAGGCCGACTACCGGTACCTGTTCGCCGAGTCGGTGCTCGCGTCGCCGGCGCACGCGCCGACCGGGCCCGAGGTCTCGTCCAGCCTGCGCTACGTCGACGTCGCGCGCGACGACGTCGTCCCGCCGTGGGCGCGCGACGCCAAGTTTGGCCACTACCTGCTGGACCGGCAGGCGCCGGCCGCCGAGGCCGCGGCGGGCGATGCGGATGCGGGCCGGCTGGATGTCGGCGCGCTCAAGGCGATGACGCCCGAGGACGCGTACGAGGCGGTGCTGCGCGGGTTCCAGGCGGTGGTGCACCGGCTGCTCCGGCTGCCGGCCGGGCAGCCGGTGCCGCCCGAGGTGTCGGTGCTGGACCTCGGCGTCGACTCGCTCGTCGCCGTCAAGATGCGCCAGTGGTTCCTCAAGGAGCTCCAGGTCAGCATGCCGGTCATGAAGCTGATTGGAGGCGCGACCATCTCGCAGGTGGTGTGGTCGGTGGTGCATCAGATCCTGCCGCAGAGCGGGAAATAAATTGGCATTTTAGTTTTAGATTGTTGTTGTTTTCTGGTTTCTGTTAGTTGTCATTTGTAAATAATAATGAAGCAGACTGTCTTTAAGCCGAGAAATGCATGTGGTCTACGTAGTTGTCTTGTAAGCCGAGAAGAATGTGGTCGTGACAGTAGTCGAGGTAGTCGTAAATTATGGTCTGCTCACATCACCATCAGATGAGGGAGTTTGAAACCACTGTCTGCTTATCCGTTACTTATCCCTTACAATGTGCATGCATTACCATCCGCAATGGCCAAGTAAAGTAATGCGTCCGACGACCGAGCGCCGCCCCTCTCTTCTCTAGTCACCTCGGCGGTGGCCAGCTTACCGCCTCTTGACGACCACGACCAACAAAGACGGGAGACGTGATCGCCAGCACATCCCTCCCTGCCTATCCAGGTTGTCCAGGTAGTTACTTGCTCGCAATCACAACTCAATCTACGTCAGCAGCACCCACCAAGACATCGACAACTGCTGCCCCGGCCGGACCGACGTTTACCCGCTCGACTCCCACGAACAAACCACACCCATCGCCCCCTTCCACCACACACGTCCATCATGTCCGGCCTGGACGCCGCCGACATCGCCGCCGCCTACGACGCCGTGCGCAGCGACAAGGACGCCACCAACTGGCTGCTCATCTCGTACGCGTCCGGCTCGTCGTCGCGGCTCGCCCTGACCGCCACCGGCAGCGGCGGGCTCCGCGAGCTCGCGCAGTCGCTGGACGCGGGCGAGGTGCAGTACGGGTACGTGCGGGTCGAGTACGCCAACGACGCGGAGAGCCGGCGCGTCAAGTTTGCGGTGGTGGTGTGGATCGGCGAGGGCGCGCGGGTGATGCGGCGGGCGCGCGTCAGCGTCGAGAGCGGCGACGTCAAGCGCGTGCTGGCGCACCACAGCGTCGCCGTCACGGCCAGCGACGTCGCCGAGCTCGACGAGGCCGACATGGTGGCCAGGCTGCGCAGGGCCGGCGGCGCCGACTACAACGGCGGGAGGGGGTAGGGCCGGGAGGATGGGCGGGCGGAATTGTGGTCGACGGATCGGCGAGGACGCTTGCGATGGGGGCTTGGGCGGAGGATGGGTACGGTGGGAGGGCGCATCTCCGATGGACGTGGCACTCTTGCTGCATCTCGAGCAACACAATCGACGGAGAAGGGTACTCGGATGGCAGTGTTGGTTGCAGCGCAACACACTCCATGCAGGACAGCTGGTGTCTGATTCGCATTCTACATTTTGCAAGCAACAGAATCATGCAAGTCTGTCCGGATCAGACTGGCTTGCGACATTCATTCTACAAGCATCAATGACAAGTCGGGTCAATCTGCAGGCGCATGCATGGCATGTGACAAGGTGTGACAGCGGGTGTGTCCCGGCGCGGCGAGACACAGGGATCCCAGCAGCTGCACTGAGAGCTGAGGAACAGCTTGCCTTTTTTACAAGATTAGCAGCGACTAGATTTCGTACTTGAAACTTGCTTTCAACTCGCCTCAACAGCAGACCCTCGTCTCTTCTAATTGAGCCGCCCACTCTGCCGTGACAAACCGACCTACTCCGTTGCAGACGTTGCCTATCGATCCACAAGTTGTCATATTTTTCCTCTTTTTCCTCTTTTTTCTCCCTTCAACCCCTTCCTCTTCTTGCGGCAATTAAATCACTTCTCGGTGGTGTTTCGAGGTCCGTTCAATTACGCTGCAGAAACGGTCCACCGGGGAGGGCCGCCCACAGCGGGGACGGTGGTCGCGGTGTTGACTGCTCGTCTCGTGTTTCTAGTGTTGGTATCCGTAATCCGTACGGAGCACAATGAATCCATTGAAACAGCCAGCAAATGAACATGCTCTTCTTTCCTTCTTTCCTTCCTCTTCTCTTTTCGGTTGGTTTCGTCAATGGATCAGACTGGTTTGTCCGCAGTGGACTCGCCCTCACTCAGGAATTATTTTTAGTGGACAAAGGCGCGGACTGGCCGGAGCCGGAATGGTCTACTCTGTACTGCAGCCTAACTAGTTACTAGCTACAGGTAGTTGGGTGCTTGTGGCACAATTTAAAAATGTGGCTAGTGGCTGCTGGCTAGGCTAGTCAGTCCCCGGGCTTGGCCGCTTTGGGACACCGTCCGAGACGGCCGCGGCCTCTGGTTGGCTGCGCCGTCCAAGCCACCACATTCATGTATCCGTAGAATCATGCCACGCAGCCAGCCTGTTTTAATTTTTCATTCTAAATTTCTTCCTTTCCGTCTCTTCATTCTTCTGGTACCAGCACACGGTTTGCCACCATCACAGGCTGCTGCCACATGGCTCATCTGCAAGCGACGGCGCGACTGGTGGCTTGCCCGCTAGTCAATCTACTGCCCGCGCCTGCTGGCTGCTGGCTGCTGGCTGCTGGCTGCTTTCTAATTCCCAGATGGGTGGTGGCCCTGGTGGGTGGTATGCACGCTGCATGCATGCGCGCAAAGGAAATCTAAACGGGCCGAAGCTGTCTCTGTTCTCTGTTCAAATGTCCTCCGTCTCCTCACAGCCTCACCCTTCAGTCCGCCCACCGACCTCTGCCAGCGGCACGCGCCCCGTCACCAGGCCATACTCGGTATTCCGTGCCTTGCCCGTCTGTCCGTCTGTATCCAGCCAAGACTCTCCGCCGCCCCTCTGCGTGTGCGATCAGTTTCCTTTGTCGCCATATATCATACATTTATATACCGGCCCAAGTCCTAAGTCCTGCAGGCTCCGGCATGGCCGCCCCAGAGTGACGTAGTGGGCAAGACTCAACAGCAACTTGACCAGTCAACACGCACGCCTGCCTCGGTCTCCCCATGGAGGCCCATGGAGGGACCCCGTCCGCTAACAAGCCCCCTGCAAGCCACCAAGCCTGGCACACTGCACACTGCACACTGCACGACTAACTCGCTGGGATCAGCAGCTGTGACAGGGAACATGGTAGCTGCATCCTGCATGGATTTCTCACTTCCAAGTTCTGTGACGTGAAACCGGCTGCAATTAACAACCCACCACCTTCTAGAAGTCATCCAGAATTTTCCTTCCTCCCTCTCTCCTTTTTTTTGCCTTTTTTTTTTTTTTGCCTTCCGCTCCCGTCTGTCCAGGAATCCTCGGCCAGTTCAGCTAGTACCGTACCTTGAAGCGCCCGTCTTTTAGCGCAAGCCCTACCTGCACCTTTTGCACCCTGTAGACCCCACTGTCGCGTCCATCTTTCAGTGGTCTGTCCACTGGCGCCCGCCCATTCTCTCACCAGCTTACCTAACTAACTCTTGCTTCAGCCTCGCTCCTCCTCCATCGTCGTTGGCCCAGTCCGGCCCTTCCTTCCTCACCTCCTTTGTACCCTTTGTACTATCCGGTACTCTGTCTCCGTATCAATCCATTTGTTTGCTGGTCCTCTTTTTTTTTTCGTCTTTTTTTTCTCGTGTTTTCATCTTATATCTGGTTCCGCCCCCGCGTCCAACCACGTTGCACCCTGTCGTCGTCCTCGTCGTGTCACCCACCCACCAACAACATCCAAGACAAGTCCGGCACCGAACCAACCACAAGCCTATTGTTTTATATAAACCATCCTGTCTCACCTCTTTCTTCTCGAATTGCCTCAACCGACAATCCGCCCCGGTTTTTATCCTCTCAGTTCTGCGACATCCGCTGTCGGCTCGGTCGCCTGCCTGCTCTAGGCATAGCCTCACGTGCGCACCTTCCTCGTCTTCCTGCGGGCAAACGCACCGCACCCCCAGCGCCTCGTCTGCTCTTCCTCTCTCCCATCACCACTTCCGCTTCCAAAGCCTGCCTCGCCGACTCGCCGACTCGACGACTCGACGACTCGACTCGCCGCCGTCTGCCATCATGTCCACCCCCCACGACTTCTCCCACGACTCCGGCAAGATGGACCTCAAGACTCACGACGCCGCACCCCGTATCTCCGTCGAGGACAATGCCGACCACTTCCTCGAGTCCTTGGGCTACACCCCCGAGCTGCAGCGCAACCGCTCTACCGCTCAGGTCGCCTTCATGTCCTTCGTCCTCGCCTCCATCCCATACGGTCTCGCCACTACCCTCATCTACCCCATGATTGGCGGCGGCTCCGTCGTCGTCATCTGGGGCTGGGTTCTCGTCTCCCTCATCATCGTCTGCGTCGCTTCCTCTCTCGGAGAAATTACTAGCGTCTATCCCACTGCTGGAGGTAAGCCGGAGCCAGAGACACAGTCTGGGCCAGACCCGGAGTCTGAGCCAGACCCGGTGCCACAGCCACAGCCGTCGCCCTCTCCCCTCCCAATCGCCCTCGCTGACACCTCCAGGCGTCTACTACCAAGCCTTCATGCTCGCCCCGGCCAATTGGCGTCGCATTGCCAGTTGGGTCTGCGGCTGGCTCTACGTCGTCGGAAACGTCACCATCACCCTCGCCGTCAACTTTGGTACCGCCCTCTTCTTCATTGGCTGCATAAACGTCTTCGACAAGGGTCTCGACGCCGATGGCAATCCCATCCCCATGATTGAGGGTACCAGCTGGCAGCAGTTCCTCATCTTCCTCGCCATTACCATCCTCTGCAACCTCGTCTCCTCCCTCGGAAACAGGTGGCTGCCCTGGATTGACGTAAGTTTGCATGCCCGCCGTCTGCCGCCCCCACGCCGAGTTTTCCCCGAACCCGGCTCCCGGCTCCGGCCTCCGGTCTCCGTGCTCCAGTCTCCATCATCCATCCTTCATGCCCTGACACACGCTAACTACGCCACAGACGGCCGCCATCTTTTGGACATTTGCCGGTGTCATCGCCATTACCATTACCGTTCTTGTCATGGCCAAGAGTGGCCGAAACTCTGCCGCCTACGTCTTTGGTCACTTTGAGACGTCGTCGGGCTGGCCCAAGGGTTGGTCGTTTATGGTTGGTCTCTTGCACGCCGGCTACGCCACTTCCTCTACCGGCATGATTATCTCGTACGTCTCTTATTGGTTGTCGATTGTCGTCTTGCCCGTATTAGTCCTGTTCATCCCATCTTGTACTCGATTGGCCTCCTGACAACCATCCTATACCCACCCACCACAGCATTCATCAAACACCATCTAACAGTCTACAGCATGTGCGAAGAGGTCCAGGAACCTGCTACCCAGGTCCCCAAGGCCATGGTCGCCACCATCTTCATCAACACCTTTGCCGGCCTCCTCTTCCTGATCCCGCTCATGTTCGTCATGCCGGCCCAGGAAATCGCCGCCATCATCGCCTCGGGCCAGCCCGTCCCCTACATCATCAAGGCGGCCGTCGGCTCCCCCGGTGGCGCCATCGGTCTCCTGATTCCCCTCATGGTCCTCGCCTTGATCTGCGGCATCGGCTGCACCACGGCCGCCTCGCGGTGCGTCTGGGCCTTTGCTCGCGACGGCGCCATCCCCGGCTCCAAGTGGTGGGTTCAGGTCAACCACAAGCTCGACGTGCCCCTCAACGCCATGATGCTCAGCATGGTCGTCCAGGTCGTGCTCGGCCTCATCAACTTTGGTTCTGCCGTTGCCTTTAACGCCTTCTCGGGTGTCGGCGTCATTTGCCTGACTGCCGCGTACGCCACGCCCATTGCCATCAACATCCTGACGCGCCGGCGCAAGGTGGCCGATGCCGCGTTCCGCCTGGGCAAGTTTGGCTACGTCGCCAACACCATTGCCGTCGGTATGTCTCGCGATTCGATTCCAAAATCATCATGTACAAAGCTGACAACTGCAGCCTGGTCTCTGCTGGCCCTTCCCCTGTTCTGCATGCCCACCAACTACCCCGTCACCGACGTTGCCAACGTCAACTTTGCCTCGGTCGTGTTTGCCGCCGCCATGACCATTTCTGCTCTGTGGTATGTGGTCTGGGGTCACCGTAACTACGCCGGTCCTCCCGTGCAAGAGCACGCGCACATGCAATAAGCCCGACGTGATGGATGAGTGATGTGCATGTTTTTGTTCTTGTTTTGGTGTAGTAATGCCCGGTCCGGCTGTGTTTGCATAACGGAACGGATGCGTGACGGATAGATATACCCTTGAATTGATTTATTCCAAAGCACAGATGCCCTCGATCGATCGGCCCCGGCCAGGACGTGCCGTCTCTGTGAGAGGTTAAGCTGGGCCGTCCTGGAGCAGGCTACCTTTGTATGCCGCGGCATTGATTTACAGCATCGTAGCGAAGCCATGGTCAGATGCAATCCCGTACTGCGCCGTTGTCATGAACAAATGGAACCTCTAGCCAAGCCAGGTGCCCAAGTAACAGACGTTGGCAGGTTTTTTGCAGTCGTGCATGTGATCCAACCGCGACAAACGGTTTCATCAGTCCTGGCCAGCTCGACTTGACCTCGATCCGGAGACAACAGTCCGCCTCGTTGTCGATTCAGCACAGCCCTGGCCATCCGTCGACTCGGGGGGGGATCACGAAACCCCCCGTCGTCCTGTCCCCAAGTCACGCAACAAACTTGAACCCGGTTCCGAATCACCACCCGGCTCCCCAAGACCACCTCGGCACCACCCGCATCTACACAACCCCAGGCGGCCGACTGCACAGCAAGAGTTGCAGCACGCCGAATGCCGCCGCCGGGCGGACAAAAGCGGCCATCCGACCTGCAGGACACTACCCGTCTTCACCATTGCATCAGGAGCATGCTGATAAGAGAAAAACGTGTTTGACCTTTACAACCCGCGTCACGGGCTCGCCAAGTCGGACAGAGACTGCGCAGCGGCAACCACGGGATACCCTGCGTGGTTAAACCAGCAAGTTGTTCTTTCATCTCATGCAAGGCTTGCTGCAGGAAAACCCCTTCCTTCCATCCCTCTTCGGAGTCAGGGACCGACAATCGAGCAAAATTTTCACCCGCATGGTGACTTTGCAAGAAAAAACCGCGCCACCCATGACAACATCACCACATTTCAACAACCGGCTCCGCATCACATGCACGCAAGCCTGCCACACTGCATGCCTATATTGCCAATGAATGCCCCCCCTCATCAGAGATTGCATCCTGCACTGCACCCTCTTCATTTGCCCCTTATCTGCCCTTGCTGGTCCCTGCGGTGCGGGTGATTCCTTATCTCTCCCGCCATGTATATGCGAAAGCCGGATATTCATCGCCCCCCCCCCCCCCCCTCCACTACCACAGCCGGTGCTCGCTCCCTTGCTGTGTAGTAATACTATCCCTTCTCTCTTGATTAACATCAGGCACCTCCCCTATCCCAATTAACATCAGACGCACGTATATCGAACTGCTGGCGGCAGAGTCCTGCTCTCTGGTGGGTGCGCGAAGATGAAAATTGCCCATCTGATGGCGGCTTCGAGTCTTGCACCGTTTGGTCTACATCACAGGTCCAATGTGTCCCTTGGGTTACTAGCACCGCCAACTAGCTTAGCAAATGAGGCTGAAATCGACCTTGACCGCCTCCGTTGCCAAAGCCAAGTCCCAAGTCGTCATCTTAGTACCCCGACCTTGGCCAGCCTCGCCACGACACAAGACCTTATTGTAGCCCCAGCCTCGCTGCGCCATTTCAAACGCGGGGGAATGCTAAGACAAGCGCCACCTTGTCTGCACGGCTGGCTTGGTTCAACCGTGGTAGCCAAGCATGCAGGCATTTGGACATGGGCGTGCCATCGACATGAATTGCGCACATGACGAGTCCTGTGAAAAATAGCCAGTGACACTTGCGGCGTGCTGCCGTGTAGCGTGGCGCAAAGTCGTCGTCAGTACTACCCAGCATAGAACTGATTGACTTGCAGCTCCAAGCCCGCCACAAGCCCACCGGTTACACAACAGCTCATCATCAGGATTTATTAAGCCCAGACAGGCTCTGGTCGAGTAAAAGTTGGCAGCGCTGGATGTGGCGAATCAGCAAGGCGGGCCGAACTGGGCTCCGAGACTCAAACGACAGGTCGCCGTGACCGATGGAGTCGATCCGGTCGCCGACCAGGCTTCCCGTCTCTCACCATCGCCTCCCATTTCGTCTCTCCGGTCAACCAACTCCGCCCGCACGGCAGCAAAGGATGAAGAAACGCCATGGAGGGCGGCACCAGACAAACGGCGAGTGGAGATGGATGGCGCACCGCCAATGCAGGCCTGCATGGTGCTCGTACTGTGTGCATCTGCATGGCGTGGCGTGGCGTGGCGTGGCGTATCTACCATGCTGCACGCAGCCTGTGAGTCGGTGTGGACTATCTACTATATCCGGGCAGTTCGGAGGCATCAGACGGCCGGCAGATAGCAGATAGATAGCCAGCGGACCGCCGACGAGAAGGATGCAAGCCGCTTTGGGGGGCAGCTTCCGTACAACTTGGTCATCCTAGGTTGCCCCCTTGCCTCTGCTGCGTGGTATTTGGCGTCCTTGATGCATCGCGATAATGGCAGACCAGGCCAAAAGTTCCGTGCCAGGCTGTCAAAGTCAAAGCCACGGCTTATTCGGTAGCCCGTCGAGAGCGATGAGTGACAGAGAGGTCTTAGCTGAGTCACGGGGGGCAGTAATGTACCATGACTGATACTAGAGTGGAACCTTATTGTCGTGTCCAATCCAGGCAATATTGAGACTTTCAAGAGTCGTCACTTGGGCCGTGGCTGCGGGTAGTAGGCCACCTTGCCCTGCGGCAAGCATTCGTCCACATGCAGACATACATACAGACAGGCAGGCAATCGTCGGGTTAGTTGAGCCTCAGATATCTTTGTCGCAGATGGCCTAATAACAAGACCATCGTGAGGTGGGGGGGGACCTGCGGCGCGGTACGCTGGCCCGGTGGGTACGGGAACCATGATTTGGGACGGCGGACCTTGAGCGAGATTGCCTGGCGGCGGGCAGCCTTTGTCATGGTGGAGGATTGGCTAGTTTGTGGCGCATAGTGTGAGCAACTCGAGAAAAAGACAAGACAGGGCAAGGCGGGATAAGGCAAAGGCTCGGCGCGTCCGCAATTCTGACTGGAGACTTCCTTGACAGGCACCTACAAAGCATTCATCTATCTAGTGGCGAATCTTGGGCCGTTGTCGGAAGGGACCTTTGCGGCCTCTGGTATGCCTGTGCCAGTGATTCGGGATCGGCGCCATTTCTCCTTGTTCTTGCAAGTTGGCCAAGGAAGACATGGCATGCGCCATGGGTGGAGGAGAGCAACAGGGATATAGCTTGCGACAGGCGAGCCATCAACGTCGTTCCATGGATGGGTGCAGGCGATCGAATCGGCAAGCCAATCAATCAGGTCGACCGGGGGATGATGCATACGTGTGCGGTGTGCGACCGAGGAGAAGGGGGGAAAGGAGGGGAAGCAGGGAGGGTTGCATGGTATAGGCGGTAAGAGATGCTCGCGGGCAATGGGCAATGAGCGTTGCAATCTGGCTGCAGAGTCGTGAGGCTGCAGGCTGTAGCGGGAAAGAAGCGTCAAGGTCAATTGGCGGATTGATTGATTGTCTGCTTGACGGACTGATAACGTGCTCGGCCACAAGGCAGGATGCAGGAGGGGAGGTTTCAGACGCGATTGGCTGTCGAGGCTGCAGAGTCATGAAATGAGCATAATGAGCAGGGCAGACGGTCCAGTTTTGGCCGTGTCCGCTCTTTGGTAGGTGCAGCATCGTCGATGTCTTTCTTGTGCTTATTTTTTCTGCTTGTTTTTTCTGCTTTTTTCTCTTCTTTTTAATGGGCTGTTGTCGTATTATGCCCGAATGAGGGGGGCTAAATCTTGCCAATGCGCGAATGCGGCAGAAATTGACGGCGATCACCAAAGGCTGACACAGTTTTTTCGTGCGATCGCGATGCACTGCACTGCAAGCTTTGCTTGTACATCTATGATGCGTACCGTGGTTGACTTGAAACAACCGTCCCGCTCACGGGCAACGGGGCTGTGCTGTTGGTGTTGGAGTGACTGGTGAGTGAACAAGTACTACGGCTGAGAAGATTGAACGCGGAGCAGCGTAGCAGGCGGACAAGCCTCCGAGTCGACGGCGCAAAGTTTGAGGAATGCGCGGTGGTGTCAAAGTTGCCGTCTTGTATCTTGTTGGGAAGGTTTGCAGCCAACGAGGAGGCCGGATGGCAGAGGCAGCAGAGGCGTGGCGTCTTGGTTATAGCTTGGTGCTAGTTAGCAAGGCGACGGATAGAGACTAAAACGGTGGCTCTGGGGCAGGCTTGAACGAGGGGCAGGGGCGGCCATGGCGAAATGGTGTGAGGATGGCCGTGTTGATGTCGGTCATGGTGGTGATGGATGCGTGCTTGTTTGTATTGGTGTTGTATGTGTATGGCGCCTTGTTGTCCCGTTTGTCGTGCAGATGGATGTCTTGATGCGAATGGACAGCGTGGCGGGCATGGAGCTGGACGGATGGATGGATGTTCGTCTCTTGTTGGGGGAGTACGAGGTGGCGATGGTGGTTTGTGATTCGTAGAGGAGATGTTAGATCCGTGGAGATGCACGACGACGACGGGCTTGGGACTACAGTATGTAGAGTTGAGACGCTTTGATAAGAAGAAGAGATAAACATGCCTGCGGTAGGAGGGACTCCACAGCCAAGGGAAGGAGGGTGGGTCGGTGGAGGAGGTGGAAGCGATAAAAGTGCCCCACCTGCTCGCAGCTCGTTTGCAGGCAAGACAAGGATTATTCTTTCCTTTTCTTGTCTTTTTTCTCCTTCCTTTTTCTTTTTTTCTTTACCTTCTTGTCTTTTCTTTTTTTTTTCTTTTTTTTCTTTTTTTTTTTTTTCATTCTCCCCATATCTTCTTCCTTTTTTTTCCCGCACAATTGACTTTTCTGCCCAACAACTCAGTACCGGTGAAGAAGCCTATTAGTCTGCTGCCCCACTCATAGCCTGGCCTGTGCAGCCTTGCCTTATCTCGAGAATCCTTTTTTGCAATGGAATTGATCAAAAACTTTGCCACTGCACTGGGACCGGGTTGGACCGTCGCCTTCTCTGGAGTCTCTGGAGTCTCTGGAGCAGATCTTATTGACAACGGGGGCTATTGACCCAGCGTCGGTCATTTCTTTCCCCGTGGGATTCACCTGGAATGGAGAAATTTTGAGGAGCCACGTACCCAGGTGCTGGCAAGTTGCAACTTACTCTCATCCCAATCCGGAATACACTAGCGACCCGAGTAATCAACAATGCTCCGATAGCTGTGGCCGGCACCCAAGTCGCTTCCTCTAAACCAGCCAAGTCGCCAACTACCAACTAGTCAACTACCTGTCAACTAGTTATTGCTGCCGATGGGTTAGGTCTCGCGCTTCCACTGTCTCAGCTGGAGGGGCCGGCTCCTCAGCAGTCATCCCAAAAGGATTGGTCCGCGCCACCAGATGGAGACGGCCTGATAAGCAGATCAACACCAATCCCATCGCAGGAAGCGGAAGCGAGTCAGCATTATCAGGATCAGAGCCTGCCGTCTAGTTAAAAGCTAACTAATTAGTATAATCTAAAATACCAAAATACCGCAGTGCTAGTTCTGTTCCCGGTATCCTTGGTGCCGAGTAGACAACTACCTCTGAATGATGGTCAAGGCCCAGTCCGAGGGGATGCGATGCTGGCTGGCGAGCCGAATGCCACAGCTACAGGCTAGCGTCGCACCAGTCACCATACCAAGCCGGCGCCGAGCTTTCTTATCCTAGTTGTCGAGGGCGAATGGTCGACAACAGTGCCTGCCTGCCTACTCGCCTACTCCCCGGCCTGCGCCGCCAAGCAATGCCATGTTGTGTTTCGTATATAGCTGGTCTTTATTAACGCGAGGAACGTCGGGTCTCATCATCCTCATATTCGACCAAATGCCCTGTAAAGCTTGTTCAAAGACACGACAGATGACATGTCCTGTCAGGTCATGCCTAGTCCAGACCAGCCGGTACTTGCCAACCATGGTTCGACAGACCCACCCGTGCCGGAGCCGGCGGTTCCAGGCCGGGGCGGCGAGGCCAGGCGAGGCGAAGCGAGCGCGAGGGCGAGCGCGGCGAGGCGTCGATATGTTAATAATAAGGGGGAAGCGGGGAGAGGCCAAGGCAAGGGCCAAAACAAGGTTGGAATACCTAACCCTCCGACTCTTCCACGGCTACGCGCTGTTGCGGTGTAGTTGTAGGTAGAGTTGCGCTTGAGTCGGACCAAGTCAAAGCTTCCCATCCCTTTGGTTGGCTAGTGGGAGGTTGGACGTCGGATACGATGAATGGGGACCGTGCATGGCATCGCCATTCGAAGCTTCCAAGACAACAAACTATACTGCATCCGAACCCGTAGCGCAGGTGACAGGCTGGTTGGTGCTGGACTCCAAGACCCGGCCGTGTGGGCGATGACAGGCAAGCCATTGGGATCCAGGGTCCAGATCCCCGGACTAGACGGCATCTCGACTATTCTCGATTCTTAGTAGGGAGACTGGCCTGGTGGT
Source organism: Cordyceps tenuipes (assembly GCA_025583755.1). Taxonomy (NCBI): domain Eukaryota; kingdom Fungi; phylum Ascomycota; class Sordariomycetes; order Hypocreales; family Cordycipitaceae; genus Cordyceps; species Cordyceps tenuipes. Next base: position 27,079 of record JANZYN010000154.1, read on the forward strand.
GGCAGCGGTTGTTATTGACTCTGGGCTTATTGTGTGGCAAGATGGCGTGACTGTGGACGGCACTGTATACATGGCCAGCCTGTGTATGTGTAATGTGTAATGTGTAAGGACGCATGCATGCAGCCGGTATGCCCAAGACTGCAGAATGGCATGCTTTGCCATGAGCATTTCCATCTCCATTGCCATTACCTTGCCACTGCCTTGCCACTGCCTTGCCGTTTGCCACCTTGCAGGGTCTACTTGGATTGGTTGGGGGATGGCTTGAAGAACGACCTGGATGGCGTGGTTTTGGTGGTTGGCTAATGGCTGTGGTCCGTGGCTTTTCTCTTTTCTTTGGTGGGTTCGCAGGTTCGGCTGGTGGCAAAGACGGTTGTAGGCGGCAACTACCTGCTAACCTGCTAACCTACCTAACTAGTACCTACTGTACCTGTTCTTGCTAGCCAAGTTAGCGGCCGCAACGGGAGGCGGTGACGGCCGCGGATTCGAGAGGAGGAATTGAAACTCAAGTAACGAATGGCCTGGAGACTTGGTGGATGATGATGACAGCCTCGAGATGGGCGAGTGACAGCCTTGAATGGGGTTAATGGTTTCCGTGGCTCCGCGGGCATCATCCCTGATCATGAGAAGCCAATATTCTATTTCTTTTTTTTTTTTTTTTTTTTTTTGCCCTCTTTTTTCCCTCCTTTTTTTCTTTTTAGTTTCAACAGCATCGGCCCACTCCTCCCTAGCCATCCAAGTCGACCCGCTAAAAAGTAAAAACGCAAGCGCGCCCCAACATCGTGCGCCATCGGCCATGGCATATGGCATAATATCAACCATGGCATATGGCATGCAGCACACAGCACACAGCAGCCAAACAACCAGCCAACTGGTCGACAATTGCATTGGGTTAAATTTGCTGCAGACACTTATCTTGCATCTATGGATATAGTTTTGTGTTGCATTCAAACACCCTGTGCTTTTTTTTTTCTTTTTTTTCCTTCTTCAATATTCAACTTCTGCTGCTTCCCCTAAACTGCCACCCGCACAGCCTCGCCCCTCGCCGGCATCTTCCAGCGGTTCCCTCCGCCAACGCAACTTACATCTCACCACTGTCATGTTCATGTTCGTCCAATTCCAGCGCACCATCGCTAATAACAGCCAGCCCCTGCCGCCACCAACCCCGCTAAACAATAACCAGCGAGAAAAAAATAGCTCCTACCATGCTAGCATCCTAGCGCTGCTACAGGCCTGTTGAAAAACTTATTTAGCGCCATCTCACCAAGAAAACATCAAAAACACGCCTCCCCCACCCCGTCTTCCTCTTCCTCGCCGCCTCCTCTCGCCATTCCTCCCTCGCAGGACCAAGGGCTGTTTTCCTGTTCTTTCAAGGTCGAGGGGCTGCTTCATAGACGTTTTTTCATTTCCTCATTTTCATACTTGCTGCTTTTGCATTTTCTCCTCCTTGCCTCGCGTCTCGACCACCACACCGGACCTCCCCTCGTCGCTTCCAGCCAGCAGTTCACCTGGACTCGCTAACTACACCGTTCGCCGTTTGCCGTCTGCCGTTTGCCGTTTGCTCCGCCGTCTCCGACCAACAACAACACGCCTTGGCCCTTTTCCTCCCCTCCTCTCCCCCCTCCTCTCCCCTCCTCTCTATACCTTCAACGACAACCTCCCCGTCGTCTTCTCCCTCTATTCTCAATATTCATTACCATCTACATCTCTGGCTACCCCGCATCCGACGGATACCTGGTTTGGTTGCTGGAATATTGCCCAACCCTTGTCTCTTGTCTCTTGTCTGCCCGCTTCCATCCACCTGCCGCACATCCGACCTCTCCGACGTAGGTAATCCACCATTCGCAACTATTCACCACTCTCAATTGCTTTTATCGCTTCTTCTCTCCACCGCTTCATCCTGCCTCTTTATCCATTCACAGCCTTGCTCATTTCAACCACCCTTGTGCAAACTGAAACTCTCTTGCTGACGTCTCCTCCAGCCCCTAGAGCCGTCTGGACATTTCCACTCCCACTCAGCCCTGCCTTGATGTATTAATCTCGGACTCGCTTCTCATACTATTCGCGAGCTCCATCCTACAGTGCTTCTCATATAGGCACTGTCAGTCGAATACCTTGCCATCATCCTCCTCCCACTCGCCACACAGAGTCGACTGTCTTGCGAGAGGGCGCTGCCCGTCTCTGGCAATGCCTTATACGCCGCCATCTCGGTCACCCGCCTCTTCGGTTACCGTCTCTCCAGACGTCAGTCGACGATCCTCCATACACAATGGCTCTCGTCCCTCACTTCCGCACTCGGCCTCGTATCTAAACAAGCACCGTCGCACCCCCTCCGCCACACCCACAACCATCAGCCCCGAACCAACAGCCGTCCTCCCTCCCAACTCCAGCTTGCGACAGTCTCCTCCCCCCGTCACCGATATCCGTCCCATCCCCGCCGGTGCCATCATCTCCCCTCCAGAGTCCACATCTGGCAGCGACGACGAGTCCAAGCCCTCGTCGCAGGACAATCTGCAGAACCTCCGCGATGCCGTTAGCCAGTTGACACAGGGCACGCGCGTGTCTTCGCATGACAACACGGCCGAGTCCGCCTTCGCCATCCCCGCGCAGTCGCCCATGCGCATCAGCTTCAGCACAACTGCTCTCCCGCCATACCCTGCGAGTCCTGGCCGCCATATAAGTCACGGCCGCTCTGCGACTGAGCCCCACGCCGGTTTTGCCGCATCCGCCGAGACGTCGGCCACCCTTTCCTCCGAGTCCGAGGAGGACCTGCGCTATAAGCCGCAAATGGTCAGGAAGAAGTCGGGTGAGCTGGTCCGGCCGGCTCTCCGTGGTGCCTCCCGCCGCCGTCCCTTGAGCATGCCTGGCACCCCCGTCTTCTCCAAGGCCGTGCACTTCGACTCACACCTCGAGCATGTTCGCCATTTCCTCCAGGTGGACCGGCCCTTGGCTGTCAGTGCCGGTTCCTCCCCAGTAGAAGCCTATGAGAGCGACAACGAGTATCCCTTCCCGGGCGGGCCCAAGACGAGAACTCCTCCATTCGAGTGGGAGCTTGCCACCACCAACTTTCCCCATGACAACAACCTGATCCGCCGAGCCCTGCCCGCTCGTCTGGAAAAGGTCTGGCTGTCCAAGGATCAAAAGTCCCTGCAGGCGTCCATCAGCGTCGCCAACCTCGCCTTTGAGAAGCTCATCACCTGCCGCTTCACCCTCGATGGGTGGAAGACGACGTCAGAGGTGACGGGGGAGTATACCTGTCCCATCGATTCTCGCGAGGGCACACCCGGCCACGACCGCTTCACCGTGTCCATCCAGCTCGCTGACACGGCCAACCTGGAGTGCAAGACGCTGTTCTTGTGCATCCGCTATCTGGTTGACGGCCGGGAGTACTGGGACAACAACAGCGGCTCCAACTTTCAGGTTGACTTCCACAAGAAGTACCTGCCTCAACGCGGCAAGGGTCAGTTTAACGGAACTAACATGATGCCTGGTAGTCTGCCGCGGAGCAACCGCCGTCAGAGCCGCAGCACCAGCCCCCGACCAGTCTCGATGCCTGCGTCGCTCGACGACTTTGCCGACGAGACGGGCTTCCGATTCGACCAGCCGCTGCACGAGTACCTGGGCGAATGCGGAACCAGCCTACGTCTCAAGTCCAAGTCGTTTGGCAACCTGGCGAGCGACAACATGATCAAGTCGCTGGCCACGCCTAGCGGAGCCGCGTTTGCTAACCGCTACGACTTTGGCGCTTCCCTAGATGCCGTCAAGTCTCGCAAGGACTCGTCTCCCAAGGAGGCGGACACGCTGTACATGAAGAGCAACACCAAGGGCTCGATGCTACCCAACCCTGGCACGTCGCACACTGTAGTGGTGGCGGCGCCCGGCACAGCGATTGCCAGCTCGTCGTACGAGGAGCTGGTCAACAAGTACTGCTTCTTTGGCGGCAAGACTTCACCCCAGGAGACGCCGGTGCGGCCCAAGGTGGACACGGCCGACGCGCAGATACTCGAAAAGTACGAGGCCTCGCCCCCGGTCTCTCCAGACAAGAACGCCGCCACGGTCAAGACGGTCGAATACGTGCCGTCCAAGCCGGTGATGCGATCCGTGTCTCCCAGCTTCACGCCCGCGACGGGGACGACGGCGGCCGACGTTGCTCTCCAGGCGCAGCAGACGCCCGACCGATTCGTGCCGGCGACGGCGATCCGAGGATAGGCTCCTCTAGACAAGGGCTAGTTATACGGCCTGTTGACGCTGCTGGGATGATGTACCATGGCAGCGGCTGCTTGCCAATGATGTAATTCTGGAGTTTGGCGATTGTTACTTGCCCTGTCAATAATGATATTTTTATGACGGCTAGTGATTTTGTTGCACTTTTTACGCTTTTCTTTTCTTTTCTTGCACTATAGTTTGCATTGCTATGCGCTCCTTTCGGCTGCATTTGCCTTTTGAGCGTGAGTATCATTGTTATGGCTTCTATTCCTTTTTCTCTCTTTGTCTTGTAGGCAAGAGTATAGTTATCTGGGCACTTGAGAACAGCATGATTTGGTTTGCACAGGACAAAAGTACTGTTGGGATCCGTCTGGCGTGGCGGAAGTATGGATATGAGAATTGAATGATAATAACTGGTTGCGATGCAGAGTGATGAGTGATATATCCGGTGCATGATGAAGCAGACTGGTGTTCATTTCAGTAGTTGTAATATTCAAGTTGTATGAAGCCTAATACATCTTGCACGAGCGTCAATCACTCTCCCATCCAACTGACTTGTCTACACAATGACACTCGACTGAGCACTTGTCAACCATTCAACCACTCAACCACCTATCTCGGTATCCAGAACCCTCCCCTCCCGAAGCTCTCATCCCTCAACGCACCAGCCTCGCTCCGTATCCCCGCCCGATGCAGCGGCACCTCCGCCAACCTCTCCGCCAACCCCGCGATCCCCTCCCGCGCCCACCCCCCTCCCCCATCCTCGCCCATCCCCCACCCGTCCCTCCCCAGACTCGCCAGCGTCGTCAGCACATCATCCGCATGCCCCTGCCCCCCGTCCCCGTCCTCCCCCTCCAACCCCCTCAGAAATCCCATCAGCACCACCCTCATCCTCCGCCCCTCCAGCGCCTCCTCCACGTCCCGCAGGATATGCACCGCCAGCCCGCTCCGCACCGCCACCCGCGCCGCCGCCTCCTCCGCCGGCCCAACCCGCACCACCGCCTCGCACCACCCCGTCCCGTCGTCCGCCCACGCCGCAAAGTACCCCACCAGCGTCCGTCCCGGTATCCGCGCCGCCGCATCCAGGTTCGCCGTCGGGAAGCCATGGCGGGCGCGCGTGTACCCCGTGCCGCGCACCACCGTGCCCGCCACGCGCAGCGGGAACGGCGCCGCCGGGCCATCCTTCCCGGGAAGCAGCCCGACCGTCGGCCGCATCGCCAGGTCACCGCCGCGGTCCTCCGCGTTCGCACTCTGCCAGCCGGCCTTGCCCGCGTCCCCGACCGCACCGGCATACACACGCTTCGCGACCTTGCGCGCCGCCGTGCTCGGGACCACCTTGCCAGCGCCCAGCTTCGCCGCCGCGCCGCCCGCCGCCGCTACGTACGTCCGCGCCGCCGCCGCCGCGACCATCGCGCCCACCTCCAGCGGCGCCGTCCGCAGCCCCGCGCCGCGCAGCACGCCGACGCCCTTGCCATCCAGCGCCGTGCTCGCGAGCCGGAACACGGGGCTGCCGAGCAAGACCTTGCCCTTGCCGTCGCACAGCACGACGCGCCAGTAGCCGTCCTGCGCGGCCGCCGGGATGCGCACCGCCAGCGTCTCCCTCGGCGCGTGGTCCTTTTTTAGGAACCGGCGCAGGTCGCGCTGGACGGCGCGCTCCTGCAGCTGCTCGAGGTCCGTTGGCGTGCCGCGGCGCTCGGGCGTCACGTCCAGCCAGTCGGCGTGGGATTGCAGCGCCATGCCGATATTGCCGGAGAGGCCGCGGCGCTGGAGGTGCAGGGTGCGCGCGGGGGGCAGCGGGTGGGTGGCGAGCACGGTCAGCAGCGCGGCGGTGGAGGGGCCGCGGTACCAGAGCAGCACGGGCGAGTGCAGGAGGATGCTGTGGTGGCGGGTCGAGGTGGCGGGGCTGGGGAGCAGGCGGCCGGCGAGGTGGCGGGCCGAGTCCAGCGTGGTCTTCCAGGCGGAGGCGGAGGGCGGCGGGCGGGGGAGGTCGACGGAGCTCTTGGCCCGGCGGCGGGAGAGAGGTGCAAGTCGGGGGGGAGGGTGGTGCTCGTGGGCGGGACGTGGGGGAGTGGTGGCGGGGAGGGGATGGGGTGCGACGGTTGGACGCGGAGATTGGTCACGGACTTGCTGGTGCGCAGGCGAGGGGGCAGCGGCGGCGGCGGCTCGGGGAAGAGGTCCGAGTAGGCCGGGGGCGGTGGATCGCCGGCGCTGGTGAGGGGCCGGCGCGGGATGGTAAAGGTTGGTTGTCCAGAGGCCATTACTCTCAGATGACAATGTCCTGCTGGATGATTCTGTGTTTGTCGGGGGGAAAGGGAGTCAGTCAGTTCTCCTTTGTCTCATTTCCTCATTTCACAGAGGTCCCCGCCAAGCCGGACCCCTGACAGGAGCTACCCGGGAGCGACACGGATGGACTGCGTCGAATCAGCGGGCGCTTTTTATACCATCTTTCACTTTGCTTAGTGTAGAACGTCGACTTGGCCAATATTCATTCACTCCTCTCAAACACCCGCTATTCCTAGCCGTGTTGGCTGTTGTTGTAGACATCTTGCCAGGGTCGCCTGTACTGCATGACAGGTCGATTATGAAACACCACCACCGAAACAACATGAATAAGAGCACATGGTCTGCAGGAACTCGCACGATCCAGAGGCCCAGGCAACGAGTTGTCGGTCCATGGTGAAGCAGGACTGGATACTTCATTTCTTCATTTTTGGCATCTGCATATACTGCTCAAGGCACATAGTACACGCATTGCAATTATTCATGCTTTTATTTTACGCACACACCTTTCCCCCCCCCTTCTCACGCGCTGGCGACAATGGCCTCAATCTCGGCGGCCGTGGTGGGCAGGTTGGTCAGGTTCTCGTGTCCCGTCTCGGTGACGAGGATGTCGTCCTCGATGCTACACCAGTCAGCATAATCCACTCTGAATTCTTTCGGCTCTCTTTTTAGGGGCAACATACCGCACACCACCGACATCCCAGTACTTGTTGAGGACGTCTTCATTGATGAACTTGCTGTGGACAGGGTCCTGGAGGTACGGCTTGATGATGAACTCGCAAAAGTATACCTAGACATATGGGTCAGCTGCACAGCCGCATCTCGGTAGGAACTCCAATACGCACACCGGGCTCAATCGTGACGACGGAGTTGGTCGGGACAATGCCGCGCAGACGCAGGTTGGGGAAGAGCTTGTCCGGGTCCTGTCGGTTCTGCCCGCCGCAGGTGTCATGGCAGTCCATGCCGAGATGGTGGCCGAGGCCGTGCGGGAAGAAGGCGGCCGAGGTGCGCGCGGCGAGGATCTCGTCACGATCACCCCGCAGGATGCCCAGCTCGAGCAGGCCGTCAATGGCAATGGTGTGGGCGAGGACGTGCAGCTCGTCGTAGTTGACGCCGCCCTTGAGGCGGGCGCTCGTCTCGTTCTTCATCTTGAGGACGATGTCGTAGATGGCGCGCGACTCTTGGGTGAACTTGCCGCTGATGGGAAAGGTGCGGGTGATGTCGGCGCAGTAGTTGTCGGCCTCGGCGCCGGCGTCGACGAGGACGTTTTGCTTGCCGTCGAGGTGGCGGGTGTTGTCGATGTAGTGCAGGGTGGCGGCGGCGCGGCCGCTGGCGAAGATGGGGTGGTAGGACATCTCCTTGGAGTTGTATGAGTAGCAGCGCTCGAGGAAGGAGGCCTCGAGCTCCTGCTCCGTCTTGGCCGACTTGACGCGCTTCATGGCGGCGACGTGGCCGAGGCCGGAGACGTAGTTGGCGCGGCGGATGAGGGCGACCTCGTAGGCATCCTTGGTGACGCGGGCGAGCTCGATGGCGGGCTTGACGGCGGCGAGGTCCTTGGCGGCGAAGGCGTCGAGGGAGATGCGGGAGGAGACTTGACCGTCGATGGCATGGAGGGTGGCCTTGGGGTTGGCGGCGGCGAGGGCGGCGAGGGTGGCAGGGAGCTCGGTGCTGGGCTTGACGTCGTCAACATCGTACAGCTTTAGGGCGTCATCGATGGAGGTGGGAAGGCCGGACCAGATGACGTCCTCGGGGTCGATGGGCGGGATGAAGAGGGTGGTCTTGTCGGCGTTGATGTTGTAGATGACGAAGCAGTCGGGGAGGTTGCAGCCGGTGAGGTAGTAGAAGAAGCGGCGTTGGCTGGACGGGTTAGTGAGAGCATGGGAGACGAAAGCGATACGAGTGATTTGTTCAAGAGCCATGGGAGTGTCCAAGAGTGTAGGTTAGGTGGTGACGCACCGAAAAGGCACGGGCCCGTCGTTGTCTTCCTGCATCTGGGTGTGACGGGCCTCGAGGTAGATGAAGCCATCGACAGCGGCGCCTTTTTGGGCAAGGATTTGGACGACGCGTTGGGCGTGGGCCTTGGCGGGGTACTTGCCCTTGAGGACGGATTCAAAGTCTGGGAGAGCCATGGCGGAGGGGGATGGAGATGAGGAGGGTGAGAGCCGGGCTGAGGATGCTGCGTAGACGAGAGTGCGGCGATGGGATGGTGGGGGAGAAGGAATCTTATGGGGGGTGGCTGCGGGGCGTCGGGACGGGGTGGTCGGAGGGGATGGCCGATGATGAAGAGTGTGGCCGGGTCGGACAAGTCGGAGCGGGGTGGTGAGAGTAAGGAATGAAGGAAGCAGGGAGGATGAGGAGTATTGGATTGGGCGAAGTAGAAGAAGAAGAGGAGGAGGAGGAGGAGGGGCAACGAGGCTCATAGCGGGGTATTTCAGGTCTCCTCCCTTCAGGTGTATCTATGCACGTCATCAGCTGGGCGGGATACCTGGCAGCAAGCACTGGTAATAATGACGGAAATTGGCTGTAGCCGTTATTTCCAGCCAATGGAATCGACTAGGAGCGACAAATCATTCCAAAAAGAAGGCTGCAGTCCTCTGCTGACTACCAAGATATGTACCTAGAGGTATGTAGGATGCAAAGCGAGCAAATCCCCGCCAGTTCGAGAGTGTGCCCCACAGCGGCTTAAGTCGGCTTGAGCATAGCAGGGTAGTCTGTACGTTTGGGTGTCTGGTGTAAAATATTAAACATGAAATAATTATTTACACATAAATCCTGCGCTTCTCTTTGCAGACTGTGCACTTGAATCAAGCATCAACCGCCTGGTTCTTGCACTCTCTACAGTTCTGGTTACGTCGGTTCAGCCCGTTACGTCAGCGGCCCTCCGTTTACGTTATGCCAACCGTAATGAACTGTCTTTATTAGCAACACAATGTACCCGTCGGCCAGTGTACCCGAAAATCAATGGTTGTATATTTAGATATTTAGCCATTTATATCAAGAGAGTACAGTGATATGACAAATCTCCATATCGAAAATGAAATCTTGCTCCCATCTCACTGGTCAGGTACCACCAGCCTCGCACTCACCTCACCTCACCTCACCTCACCTCACCTCACCTCACCTCACCTCACCTCATCTCATCTCATCTAACCCCGCTGTAATAAAAAAAGCATCTAGGCGTAGGCGCGCCGTGACAGCTCACCTCGTACAAACACACAACCCACAAGCACCGCCCCTGCTTTTCCATCTCCATCTCTCCCGCCGACCAGGTACCTGTATCCAATACCTCGCACAACGCATCTCGCACCTCGCACCTCGCACAACACGCAGCACACAACAGCCGACGCCATGCACGACATTGCCTTCTGACCGCTGCCTCTGCCGCCGACGCCTCTCTCCTCCACCCTTGCTCCCCATTTCTCTCCTCTTCTCTGTTTCCTCCTCTCCCCTCTCATCTTTCTCCTCCTCCTCCGCCCCCGTCTCGCGCCCATCACAGTCACAAACACCGCGAGACACCGGCCCCCCGTCGCCGTCGTACAGTCATCCTCGTCTTCGTCAACGCCATCGTCATCTTCTCCGGCTTCATCACTCGGCCACCACTCGACTACCACTCGCCACTCGGCCACCACTCCAACTTGGTCACCATGACTTCCGTCCAAGAAATGCCAAGTCTCGTCACCGCCCGACCCCCCTGAGTCCTCGCTCGCTCGCTCCATCACCACTGCATCACCACTGCCTTCCCGCGCGGCTTGCTCGCCCATCCCGTCTCCGACAAACTAGACGCAAACTACCCGTCCTGGCCTCGCCCTAGCATCGCACACAAAGGATCTCAACAAGGAAGCTAAAATGTCTCAACTTGTCTGTCACCCATGGTTGCCTGGCATGCCTGCGCTTCGCCGGCTCTCGGACTTGGTACCCATCCTTTGCACCCTCCTCAGCCAGGCCCTTTCTTTTCTCGCTCGATTTCGCAGCCGCCGCTCACTCGCACCGTGAACGCATCATCATGACCACTCAGACATACAAGACATGTCAGACATTTGAGTCACTAACCCAACGACGAGACATGCCGACTCACCCTTCGATCCCTTTGTTGTCTCCTCTACTCCTCTCGAGCCCGACTGTCGGTGCCGCTGTCTCACTTTGAGAATGGCCATCTACCCCTGGCCGCCTGTTCCAACCCGTCCATCCCGTCCATCCCGCACACCGAGACTCGCAGCAGATTCGTTGGGCTCATTAGGCGTCAGACGTCAGCTCACATCGGGGCCAGCGCCGCCTCACTCCATTGGCAAGTCGCACGTCGCACGTCGCGTCTTTTCTCTTCCCTCGGCCTCCGGCAATGTCAACATGTTGCAGCCCAGGCCAGGCCCTGCCTGCATCTCCCCGACAAGCCGCCCTGTACACCCACCGACCATTGTCGGGCCGTCAAGTCTCTTTATTGCCAAGCAGACTAGCAGGCAGGCAGGCAGGCAGATAGACGGACAGGCAGGCAGGCAGACAGACAGGCAGCAGACAGACAGGCAACAGGCAACAGACAACAGACAACAGACAAGAGGACAGTCATCAGACATTTACCCATGTCTCTCTGCTCTCTACTCCGCATCCATCTCTGTCCTGTTCCTGCGAACCTCACCTCGATGCACCACACCATCCATTCATTGCCTCCATCTGCTGCCCTACCCTGCCCTGCCTGCCTTGCTGCTGCCTACCACATCACCGGCTCGCTTCCCCTAGTCTGCTCCTAGTCTACGATTTTGCCGTGATTTCTCTTTATTTTTGACCTTGTTTTGTAGTCTTCATCTTGCCGCCTCATCGGTGCTCCCCTGCATCTTGTCTCTGCCTATTGCCCATGTATTACCTTGGAACCTATTCTTATACCTCCCTCCGCATCTCACATCTCACCCACCACCACCCAACCCCCTCTGAATCGCTGTCGTCACTCATCCACCCCTCTGCACGAGTCAATGTCAATCCAGCCTTGGCTCCATGTCTTCTCAGACAGCCATTCAGCCCTCAGCTCTCGTTTTTGCACTTTACTTTTTACTGTCATGCATCTCGCCTCGCCTCACCTCACCTCACCTCACCTCACCTCACCTCACCTCGCCTCACCTCGGGATCGTATGCTCGTTCCACTCTGACCTCATTAGCACCAACCATTCGTGCCGCTATTGGTCCTCACCTATATGCCAAGCCGCCATCTACCTACCCGTAGCAACGACGAAATGTCTCTCATCCTCCGTATACTTCAAGTCAAATCAACACCCCTCGATTACTCCATTGCGTCGCCTCCCCCAGCTCCTTTGAAACCGCGCCCCCGTCCGTACATAAGCTGGGCGTCTACCCGATCAAGCTGCCCTGGATCAAACTACCTGCAGCTACACCAAAGACAATTACATCGTCCATCGCACACTGTGCAACAACTCATACCAGCATCGCCCGTCAAGACCCCGGCAGCTGCTGTGCACCGAAACAAAGGACCAAGGACACGGCCCAAGACGCGCGCGCATAGACATCGGCCACATCACCCGCCCGAAATCCCTTCATCAACATTAATCACAAATCGCCAAGATTAATCAAATCTTGCTTTCTGTCCCTGCTTTCCCTTGCCGCCTTGCTCTCCGACTCGGGTATATATATCGCTACTAGACTCGACCATGTCTGCCAGCATTACTCACCATCTCGACCGTACGAACCTCCATCACCAACATCACCAACATCATCAAGACCACTTGCACCACTTGCACCACTCACATCACTCACATCACTTACACCAAGACTCCAACGCCTGTTCCTCGACAATGGTTACCGCTGTCGTCCTCACGGCTGCTCCCAGCCAGGCCAAGAAGGACAAGGTGCTCTTCCCGCATGTCAAGGTTGAGGTCCGCGGTCAAGAGCCTGGCGCCAACTTCTTCGTCATGGCCGCTCTCGTGGACCCCGACTCGAATATTTTTGTCGGCAACCTAGTCAAGGAGCCCACGGCGACTGGCGGTGTGTTTCAAAATGACGGATCCATTGTCTTTACCTTTTCCCAGTCGTCCATCATCGCCGCCGGCACGTACAAGATGCGCCTGGACATCTACAGTGTTAACAACACCAACGGTGCCACGCTGCAGACCCAGCTCGACGCGGGCCTGATTGTCGTGACTGATTAATTTGCCAGCCAGCACCGTTAGCAAGTCAGCGACCCTGTACGTGTCCCCCTCCCACCTCATGGCTCATGGTAGCAAAGACATGCCCAAGCTAACAATGCGACCTCGGCCAGCGTAACGGAGGACATGCCGTCGCCGCTGGTCAGAAACGTCAAGGTTCCACCATCGCCACCACACGGAAGCTGAAAAAAAAAGAGGAAAAGATATAAAAAGAAAAAAAAAGACTGGAAAAGAAAAAGGCTTCCAAAGGGGAGCGTGGGACCAGCGACACGTGAAATCAGGGCCCTGCATGCACCGATGACCGATGGAGTGGTAACGCGCAGCTAACAGGGGGCTAGGATCGTCGGTGGTCCATCGGATCTGAGCAGGGTCTCAGTTGAGCTGGACTCGGACAGTGCGGATTAGGAAGGCTTGGCCATTTCTTGGACACGGGCAGGAATGAAGAAAAAAAAATATAAAAATATAAAAATACGAAAATACGAAAATACGAAAATACGAAAATGATTAATGATGGCCAAGCTAGTACAGTGAGGATCTGGGATTTGGGTTAGCTATTCTGGCGTGCGGGCTACAGACCATCTACAGTCAATACACACCATTCACACAATCCACACCATCTAGAGAGAATAAGAGGGCATCGTGAAAGTGGAATCAAGGATACATGACATGTACGACAGGGGGCTATTGGGGATGAGGATGGAGCCGTAGTTGCGTAAGCCGACGGAGGGATGAAAAGTTGATGACAATTACAGCAAAGGGTGGTCCCGAATACTATCGGGGGTTAGGGGAGCTGTGACAAATAATCAAGGAAAAATGCTGGAATTAATGTTTCAAAGCCATTGATTTCGTTGAGCATGACTGCAACCATTGTGGTGATTCAAGTGAGGCAACCAACTAACTGCCCAATATGGCGAGAAAAAAAGGCGCAATCTAAAGAAAAAAAAAAAGATAGATGAGTCTAACAAAAGGGTTAAGAAGAGGAAAAAGTAACAAGTGTAAGAAAAATCAGGCCACTGTGGTGGTTGGTCAGTCAGTGGCGAGCGCAAAACAACCCTGTCTCGCTGAGGGCTAGAGTAATGGTAGCCTGAGGATACCAAGGCCGGGCTTTTAGGATGTCTTGCCATTTCTGAAAAGGTATAGGTTTGAGATGTCACTGTCTCGTGCACTCCGAGCCTATCGCGAGTAAATCAGCCCGATGAGGAAAGGAATGCATGGATGGATGTGAAGGGTTGAAGATGGTCAGAAATGACGGCGGTTACGTCACGTGCAGCAAGTCGCTGTTTGTATCATCGCTTCTCCACACAGCAGAACAGCAGACAGGCCACCAAAAGACCTGCCGAGAAAACCTCCGAATCTGGCTGGGTTAGAGTACATAGAGAGCCGAAACAGCACTTCCCTCCATCATCATCATGGTCTACTACTACACCTCCAACGTGGTGGACCCGCCCGGCTTCATCTACGTCGGCAAGGACAAGTTTGAGAGTATGACCGTGTCTCTGCTACACCCGACGGGAAGATGACGGGGCTGATTGTGTCGGTCAAGACGAGCATCTCATCAAATTTGGCTGGGACGAGGATGTCTGGTGCGCAACCCCCCCTCCGGCATCCCGTGCCGTACCCCATTCCCACAGTTGCACAACCACGGCAAGTTGCAAGCTTACTGACCCGTCCTCTCCAGGGTATGACCACCAGCCAGCAGCCATGAGGGCATCGCCAACCCCTCCCCCCGTCGTTGCGCCACCACTCACGCAAAAATCTTGCAGTTTCACGTCGACAAGCTGTCCAGCGCACACGTCTACCTCCGGATGCAACCAGACCAAGCATGGGACTCCCTTCCCGAGGCCCTCGTCGCCGACCTCGCCCAGCTGACCAAGGCCAACTCGATCGAAGGTTCTTCCCCCCCCCTCGTTCTCTCTCACCCCCCCGCGGCTGACATCCCCAGGGAACAAAAAGGACAACATCACAGTCATCTACACCCCCTGGTCCAACCTCAAAAAGGACGGCTCCATGGACGTCGGACAGGTCTCCTTCCACAACCCGCGTCTCGTCCGGCGCGTGCTCGTCGCCGCGCGCCAGAACCCCGTCGTCAACCGGCTGACCAAGACGCGCACCGAGGTGTCCAAGCCGGACCTGAAGCAGCAGCGCGACGACCGCGACAAGGAGCGGCGTCGCAAGGCCAACGCCGCCCTGCAACTCCAAGTACGTTTTCTTTTCTTTTTCTTTTCCTCGCTTCGCTCGACGTGGGCTGTGGGGGGTTTATGAGGGGGAGGGGGGAGGGGGGAGGTGGTGGAAGACAATGTGTTTCTCTTTTGCTGACTTGTGGGTTGGGGGATGGGTAGAAGAAGGAGGAAGCGCGGCAGGCGCAGGAGTGGAAGGAGAAGAAGTGGCAGAAGGACCATGCGTATGACGACTTGTTTACCGAGGAGAATATGGATATGCAGAGCAATCAGAACCGCGGCGCCGACTGGGAGGACGATTTTATGTAGGGGGTCACTGACAGTGCAGCGACTATGGTCACTAGAAGTGGACCACCGCAAATCCGGCAGGGCATCTAGGAAGAAAATATGGGAAAACAGAAACTTTAAATAAGATGAAGATGAAGATAAAATAAAAATAACAACAACAATCGACAAGGGAGAGAATCACCACCACCAAAACCATGATGGTGATTGCCCACCGTGTCTGCTGGATTCGTACTGTGTACTGTCTGGTGGGACGCATCCAGGCAACAGAATTCCTGACCAACCAGAAGCCGTCGCGCCGGCTTCACTGCGGGGGAATATAGCGAATGCATAACTGGCTGCCTGTATGGGTCAAACGACGACATCATGTACAACAATTAAACCAGGCAGCAGAATATCAGGTCCAGTCTAGACTTGCTCCTCTGGATAATTTCTACCCTTCCTCTCTCTGTCAGCCTACTTTATTCCTATCCTCCATCCCCAATTCATCCTCCAGCATTCATCCTCCAGCACAGCACAACCTCGATACGAACCCATCACCAACGACACGACCGACACCGAGAATGGCATCCAACTCGCAGGCCACCTAGCCAAGTACTGGACCAGCATCTCTTCAGGACAACCCGTCAGTCTGGCCGCCTGCTTCGAGTCTGCCTAGCCAGGCCCCGTCGCAAACGCCTGCAAATCCACGATACCATCGACATACCTTGATCGACACGCACCTCGAATTCATACCACATCTCTAGCATAACATCTCTACCACAATCCAAAAACACACTACCGACTTCCTCAAATCACCATACCATATACCCACCCACCATGGAGACCCTACTCCCCGCCGGCGGCTTCCAGCTGCCCTTCCGCAACACCCTATCCCGCCTCTACAACGACACCAAAAAGTCCTCCGACTTTGTCCAGGCGCCCGTCCCGCGCGAGAAGCAGCAGGACCCCGACGCCGCCGGCCTGCACCGCAAGCTCCGCATCCAAAAGGACCGCCTCGTCGGCTGGGGCCTCGAGTGGTCCGACCCCGCCCAGACCGCCGAGATTGACGAGTCGCTCTCCCGCGCCGGCCTCGCCGACGTCGTCGCCAGCATCATGTCCACCATCAAGGACATCCTCGCCGACGCCGAGCAGCTCTGGCTGAGCGGAACCGCCGCCGCCGCCGCCGCCGCCGACAAGAAGGACAAGACGCCGCCCTGGGATCGCACCCGCTTCGAGGACCTCGTCAATGACTTTACCGCCTCCGTCGACACCCTCTACGACCTCTCCAGGGCACGCGGCGCCGCCATGGGCCGCTCGACCC
Organism: Cordyceps tenuipes; assembly: GCA_025583755.1. Lineage (NCBI taxonomy): Eukaryota > Fungi > Ascomycota > Sordariomycetes > Hypocreales > Cordycipitaceae > Cordyceps > Cordyceps tenuipes. The sequence goes on from JANZYN010000154.1 coordinate 43,473, forward strand.
CGTACAAGGCAGCATCCGCCGCCGCTACCAGCTCCCGCTCGTTTGAGCCGACGCGCATCACGACGCCCCAAGTCATCGACCCCGCGCAGCTCACCGAGATCCCGCCCGCCCAGATCCAGTCGTCCCCGGCCTCCGCCTCCGCCTCCGCCTCCGCCTCCACACCACCCGCCGTCGTGCTCATGAGCAAGACGGCCTACGCGGACATGGCGCGCGGCCGCACCCCCGCGCCCTGGGGCCCGCTGCTGCTCGAGTACGCGCCCTTTGACGCCATCTACTCCGCCACCGGCATCGCGCCGCCCATGGCCCGCTTCGAGCGCCTCTCCGCCGGCCTCGCCGCCGCCCACCCGTCGTCGCCCCCGTCGCGCTGGTCCGGCCTGCCGCTGCTGCTCGGCTACTTCGAGGACCTGGACCGCGCCCGCTTCGGCCTCGTCTACCGCCTCCCCGCCCCGCTCGACGCCCGCGTCCTCGACGCCTACAGGAGCTCCGCCGCCCACGACCTGCGCTCGCTGCGCCTCCTGCTCCGCGACCCGGCCCGCGAGCCCCCCCTCGAGGCCAAGTTCCGCCTCGCCCGCAACCTCGCCGCCACCGTCTTCGACATGCACGCCCGCGGCGTCACCCACCGAAAGCTCACCCCGGACTGCGTCCTCTTCTGCCCCGACCAGCCCGCGCCGCCCGACGGCCGCGTCCTGCCCCTCAACGCCGCGGTGGACGTCCGACGCCCGCTCATCTCCTCCTTTGACGTCTTTTCCGAGCCCCAGACGAGCAGCCCGCAGGGACTGTCCGCTGCGCCCCATCTCGCCGCCGACGAGCGCGTGCTGGAGCTGCGGGCGCTCTCCGTCCTGCTCCTGTCCGTCGGCCTCTGGACGGACATGGACACGCTGCCGTCGGATGACGCCGAAATCGCGTCCGCCATGGCCTTGCTCGAGATCAAGTGCGGCGGCCTGTACGCAAAGGCCGTCCGCGCCTGCTGCGGGGAGGCGATGGGGCCCGCGGACGACGACGCACTGGCGCAGACGCAGATACGCGTGGAAGGCTTCCTCGAGACGTGCTGCATCCTCGATGGCGTCGGCGGCTGGGAGAAGCGACTGGATGCGGACCTGCCGGAGGAGGCGGGCCAGTCGAGCGATGCCAAGCACAAGCACGATACCGCCCAGCCGTCCTCGCAACCGCAGGCCGTCCCCGCACCGGAAGAGGCGACCGGTCGCGGCCCCGAGCAACCGGCGAAGCCCGCCGCTGCCAAGGAGCACAAGCTCAGGCTGTACAGCCAGGTGCCGCTGCCGGCCGAGGCGGTCGAGAAGTGGAACACGATCCTGATGCCGCAGATCAACCAGGCGCTGCGCCACTTCTACCGCAAGCACCCGGAGTCGGTCGAGATCTCGCTCGAGTCCATCGGGCTGAGCCCGCAGCAGACGGAGCCGACGGTGCTGGTCGTGTGCTCCTCGGTCGGCAAGGTCCGCGCCATCCTCAACAAGCGCGTCGGCGAGCTGTTTGACGGGTCGACGGGGTTCGCGCTGCGCGTGTGCCGCGGACACGTCGTCCGGTCCCGCGCCGCCGCCCGGCGCTCCATGGCCGCGTACGACGAGGATGGGGAGCCGGTGGAGGCGGTGAACCCGCAGTACCAGGAGCGTCCGGGGAACGGCGCGAGCATCGGCGCCTGGATCGGCGACCGCCACCTGCCGCCCGTCAGCTTCGGCGGGCTGGTCGTGGTGGATGGCCAAACGTACGGCATGACGGTGCACCACATGCTGGACGACCCGGACCGGGACGACCTCGGCGGGCAGGGCACGCTGCGCAGCGCCGCCTACCGCGATTCAGCCCCCTACGACAACACCGATGATGAGGATGACGACGACGAGGACGGCTACGAGCTGTCCGACACAGAGTCGGAAGCATACTCGGACACGGACATTACAAGCGACTACGGCGACGACAGCGACGACGACGACGACGACGACCCTGCCACAGAGCCCGGGGACATTCCCGGCATCGAGCCCGGCTGCGGCGACGGCTACGTCGTGACGCAGCCCGCGCTCGACGACGTCGAAGCCGGCTTCTACCCGTGCGCCGAGACGGAAGACGAAGACCACCTGGCCACGTTCGGCCTCGGCGCCGTCTACGCATCCAGCGGCATCCGGCGGCACCGCGACCCGCACCTCGGCCTCGTCCACGAAGTCGACTGGGCCCTCTTCTCCATCCACCCGTCCCGCCTCCCTTCCTCCTCCTCCTCCGCACCCACCGCCCTCGCCCCGTCCGCCGCCCTCCCCGGCAAGCCCGTCCGCTGCGTCGCCCGCACCAGCGGCTCCCGCACCGGCACCATCCTCCCCGCCCTCTGCAGCGTCCGCATCCACGGCCGCCTCTCCCCCAGCCACGCCCACCAGGTCGCCAGCCCCGCTTCCTCCTCCGCCCCGGCCATCGGCATCCCCGGCGACAGCGGCGCCTGGCTCGTCGACGCCGCCGACCCCTCCCTCCTCTGCGGCCACGTCCTCGCCTGGAGCCCCCGCAAGCGCGTCGCCTACATCTGCCCCATGGACGTGCTTCTGCTCGACGTCGCCCGCTCCCTCGCCGCGCGCGAGGTCCGCCTCCCCGGCGGCGAGCCCGTCGTCGTGCTGGAGGAGGACGTGCCGGCGCCGCCAGAGGTGCCGGGCTTGATGGGGCGGGGGCGGCCGGACCGCTTGGCCGCCACGGAGCTGGCGGACGTTACCAGGGGGGTTCAGCGTATCGACGTGCGCAGTTGACGGTTCCGGAGGGGGACCGCGGCCTGCCTCGGCCCGATCCGATACCCGGTTTCTCTAGGGCAGTGTACTGCGTCGTGGACGCGGCCGGCGCTTTGTTAATGCAAACTAATCTTGGACTCGGCTGGTGTAAATAATCTTGGATACCATGTTGGACACAATTCAGTCACGCTTGCAACTAGCCGTATGGGTGATATTATTTATTCATGTACAACTAAAACTGTAGATATATCTATTCGGGCACCGCCCTCTTCGTAAATACGTGACCCATCCACCACCTCCTTCTACTCGTACTTGATGACGAGCCGGTTGCCAATCGACGTGTCCCAGTCCTTCTCGTTGCTAGGGTCGCCAAACACGCGCAGCGCCCGCGTGATCAGACGGTACTTGCCCGCCGGTGCGTACTGGCCGCTCGCCAGCTTTCCGTCCCACGCACTCGGGTTCTTGAGTCGGCTAATGTACAGCAGCGGGAAGTCGGCGGGCGAGCCAATCGTCTTGAAGCCCTTGTACTCGTATGTGCCGTTGGGCGGGCACGTCGTCATCGGCTCTAGGTGGCCCGTCACGTTCTTGGAGCCCAGCGACATGTTGAGGACAAAGGCGGGCAGGCGCGTTGAGCCGTCGGCCTTGCCTGGCTTAGGCAGCGTAAAGGTCATGTTGACGGGCAGGGCCTTCAAGTCCTTGTCGTCGCTCCACGCGATCCAGCTCGCGCCGTCCCGGTCAATCACGGCGTGCTCCCGCATCGAGCCCGACACGCCCTGGTACGGCATCGACAGCGACGTGCCGTCCGTGCCGTTCAGGGTGATGTAGCCGGACCAGATCGGCAGCCGCTTGATGTCGACACCCTCGGGCGGCGACACGGTCACGTCCACCGACTCGGACCCGCCGGCCGCAACCGTCAGTTTGTCCTTGCTGAAGCTGAGCTTGGCGTATGCGTCAACAGCATCGTTAGGGAAGGGCGGCACCTGCGTTCCCGACGTGCCAAGCGCATACATGGAGTAGGCAGACACCTGACCGAGGTCGTAGCTGACCGACTCCTTGCCCGTGTTGCTGAGCTTGATGGTGTGCTTGGTGACAAAGTTGGCCGTGTCGTTGAAGGACAAGCTCGAGGGCTCCAGCAGCGTCGTGGAAAAGGCAGAGTCGTACACCTGGATGATACCGGCGCCTTGCTGCGGGACAGGCGCAAGCTTTGACAGGAACTTGGTGTTGTCGCTGAACAGCTGCGGGTTGGCGTGGGCCGACAGGAGGTTCGTGATGGTGGCGGGCGGAAGCTTCTTGCCGCGAGCCTCGAGGATCAGGGCAACAGAGCCGGCGATGAAGGGTGCGGCCATGGAAGTGCCGGACAGGACGGCCCAGGAGCCCTTTGCCGTGGGGTAGGTCGACAGGATGTTACCGCCGGGCGCTCCGACATCGGGCTTGACGTAGAGTTCCCACGAGGGACCCCAGCTGGTGTAGGAGCTGAGGGCACCGCCAGTGACGGTGTTTTGCTTGTATGAGAGCACCTTGGCCGACTTGCCAACACTGTTCATGGACAGCGTCACCTTTTTGCCGGCCTTGAGCAGGTTGATCAACTTGACGCCATCGTCCTGTCCCATGAGGCCAACAGCCAGGGCCTTGGCGCCGTCGAGGGCCATACTCAAGGGGTCGGGCTGGTTGTTGTAGATCATGACGTACTTGGCGCCCTTGGCAGCCGCATTATTAACCTTTTCAGTAAAGGCACAGGTGCCGCGGTGGATGAGAACAATCTTGTTGCTCAAGTCAGGCGTGTCGGCAGGCAGGGCGGTGCAGCCGTCGTTGGTCTTGTTGGTGTCGTAGCTGCCGGCCCAGACGTCGAGGGTGACGCCGTCCCAGGCGTCCAGCTCGGAGCTGGTGGTGAGGACCTCTTGCTTGGCGCCGCCGTCAACCGAGTAGTAGTTGATGTTGGCGAGCGCGGGGGTGTCAGTGTTGTCAAACGAGGCAATGGACACGGCACCCTTGGCCGACGATCCGCTGCTAGGGAAGAGAATGCCGTTGGTACCAGAGTTTCCAGCAGAAATAGTGCAAGGAACACCACGGGCAACGATGCGAGAGACGGCCAGTGCCCAGGGTTCGTCGACCCAGCCGGCAGGACCGCCGATGGAGGCGGTGATGAGGTCGGAGCCGGCCTGGTAGGCACGGTTGAAGGCCGAGATAAGGATATCGGTGCCGGTGCTACCCTTGCAGCCGAATACCTTGAAGGCGCCGAGGGTGACGTCGGGAGCGACGCCGGTAAAGTTGTACTGGTTGGGCTGCGCGGCGATGATGCCGGCGACGTGACTGCCGTGGCCGCCGCAGTCCATGGGGTCGTCCTTGGGCACGGGATTATAGCTCGTGCTGCCGTAGTCGTTGCCGACGAGGTCGTAGCCGTTGGTGACGAGGCAGCCTTCACCAAAGCATCCACCGAGAGCGGGATGCTTGTAGTCAATCTAACGTCATGTTAGCGGGCGGGTTCCTTGTCAGCGACATGGTAGGATCAATGGCCGGCAGCCAATGGCCAGTGGCCAGTGGCCAGTGGCCAGTGGCCAATAACCAATTGCCAATGACCAACAAGCCAGGTCGTCGGTTGGCGGTCGGCAACTTACGCCAGTGTCGATGACGGCAATCTTGATGCCGCGACCCTTGAAGCCCTTGGCACGCATCTTGTCAATCTGACACATGCGCTGGGCAGTGCTGATGGGATAGGCGTCATCGCGGGCGCCGAGACCACCGGCTGAGGCGGACTTGTCGCCCAACACCTCCAAGCCATCGGTGGCGACCCATTCGATGATGGGGTCGGGACGGGGAACAACGGTGACGGGCCAAATGTTTTTGACCTCGGGCAGGTCGGCGAGCTTCTTGGCCTGTTGCTCAGCCGACTTGATGTCGTTGAGCTGGATGGAGACACCCTGGAAGAGGTCGTAGTTGAGATTGAGACGGACGGTGGCGTCCTGCTTGACGTTGTCGATGGCCGCCTGGGTATTCTATGGGGTTGTATCAGCATCCATGTTTCATGATGTTTAATGGTTCATCTTGTGATTTCGATGTTGGATGTTGGATGTGCCTGTTGGATGTTCCGTGTTCCATGTTGGACGTTGGGTGTTGCATGTTCATGTTCATGTTCATGTTGCATGTTTCATGTTCCATGTTGAATGTTGCATGTTCCATGTCCCATTTTGGGCAGTGTACTTACATGGCCGTCTTCAAACTCGATAATGTAGGCACCGGGAATGGCAGGCGGGGTGGCGGCCTTGGGATCGGCCTGGCCAACAACCGTGATTGCGGCTGTGGCGAGGAGGGACAAGAGTGAACTTGTCCGGACCATGGTTGCGGCTGTGGAAAAGGGCAGGCAAGCAATCAAGCAATCAAGCAAGCCAGCAAGCAAGCAAGGCTAGGATTCCCGCAAATGAAAACGAGGGGATAAAAACGAAGGACAGAAGCTCGTTGCCAAGTCGAGCTGGAGAGAAGGAGAGAACCAAGGGCGTGTCGGTGGATGGTGAGCCGGGACCGAGGCGGCGCAGGGGCAACTATATAGACGGACAAAAGTAGGTGCTTGCTTGCTTGCTTGGGAATTGGCATTGGCACCAACCAATCGGTAGGTTATCGCGCAGAAGACCGACCGGTCATGGCGTCCCCGCCTGATCAGCTTGCCTGCCTTGCATTGCCTTGCCTTGCCTCGCGTTCTTTTCTTCTTGCCCCAAGAGCAGCGGAGGACAGGCAGGATGCAGTGTGGGTTGAATGTGCATGCTGGCCAGGTCTTCGCCTCATGTCTACTAATCCACTATCCACAGGGGCGGCGCCATGCAGGCGCAGAGACATCCCGTCTGGGAAGGTGGCCGGGCAGGAGGACAGAAAGTGCAGCAAGTACGGAGCAGAGCAAGTTGTGCGCTGGTGGCGTGCGGTGTGCGACGACCGGCAGGGTGGCTGCCTAATGGAATACTACCTACCAAGGTGCCCATCCATGTATGGTGGTACGAGGGCGCTGTAAAAAGCAATGGGCAGGCACTCACGGCTTGCCGTCCAGGTCTGTGGTCTGTGGCCTGCGGCCTGTGGTTGTGGCCCGTGGCCCGTGGCCCGAGAGGATTTTCGGTATTGGCAAGTACTGTAATCTGTAGGTACTCGCTGCATCTTGTGTCCCCTGTTCGCTCCGCCGATGGCGCCAGCTTAAAATTAGGTTGTGTGCTATCTTGCACCGACCTACCCGATTGGGAAGGCTGGCGTCGCTAGCAGTATTGGCATTGGTGATGGATATTGATATGTGTAAGTCTAAAAAAAAAAACGAGATTGCAGGGCGACAGGGCAGGGCAGGGCAGCCAGGCGAGCAGGGGTTGACCAAGTTGTCGAAGCAGGCGCTGTTGCTGTTGAGAACTAGACTATGAGTGGTGCATGCTGCTGTGAATGGCGATCTGAAAGGCGGAGGCTTGCAGGTTTGCAGGTTTGCAGGTTTGCAGGCGGTCAGTTATTGTGTGTGCGTTGTCGCAGTTGCAGAGGGCCAAGGCATGAGGGCAGAGCCAGAGCGAGGCGGCGGCATTTGTTGGCATGGCGGAGGAAGGAAGGGTGGGTTGGCGCGTGGGAGTCGGGATTGATCTGAGCCAGGATGGCGGCATAAAGTTCAAATCTCATTGTTGGCTCCATCGAATAGGCATGAATGGTGAATGAGGAATGGTGGTGGGGTGCGTGTGCCGTGTCAAGCCTCAAGCCAGAGGGAGCGAGTCAGAGACCAGAATAGGCCAGAAGTGACCGAGTTTGTTTTGTATTTTATGGCGGGTGCTACAGAGCGGAAGGGTCGAGTGAGGTGTTGTTGCATTGGTGCATCTTGGCTGTCCAAGCCTCTTGGCCTTGGCCGTCTGGGCTCGTAGATGGATAGGCTGGGCAGATGGATAGGCTCTCGGAAATGTCGCACGTCGCACGGATATCTGCACCATAACACTAAGCAGTCAGCACAAATCCGTTTGACAACCAAGACTAAGACACTTGTCGCGGTCTGTAACAGCAGCTGGCGCTGGACTTGTCGACGGACGTCACGGGGCCACGCCGCAGTGGCTGTGCGTTTGGGATTTTCTGCAGCGAGCTGAGCGGAGGTGGCCAGTACATGATACATGTATGGTGTACCCAAGGAAGTCAGTCCCGTACTCGGCAGCTCGGTACCTAGTCTCTTGGTTGTATCTGTAGGCCGTCAGCAAGCAGCAAGGGCCCATGCGTGGAGGCAGGTCCAAATCTAACCTTGGCAAGCAACTAGGCAGTAGTAGGTAGTCGGTTATAGTCCATTAGGGGGCGGCCCCGGCGGGAAGGCACTTCTGTGACGCCACATCCGCAAAGGGGCTGGCTAGGATGTGGGAGGGGACAAGATGGGGAGAAGAAGAGGAGGATGAGGGTAGAGGGGAGAGTGAGAGGGGAGAGGGGAGAGGGGAGGAGAGGGGAAGACGGGATTCTGGATTCTGTGAGATTGGCTGGCGGGGCCTCTTTTGTCTGCGTTTGTCCTTGTCGTTTGTCTGCCGCAGTGCTGGGCTTACTGCCGTCTGGATCAGCTAACCGCTATCGGCTGCTGCTGGGCTGCTGGCCATCCTAATACTAACTGCTGACCACTGTAGGTACTTGATCATCAGGCTGTATTCGCTTGGTGCCATTCTATCCGTGCCCATAATACTGGAAATCACATATGTACATAATACAGCGTACTTATTACCTATAATGCCAGCACGGGTCCCCCATCCCGGCCATCCCCATCCCAGACAGCGATCCTATTATTATCAGGATCCAAGGCATTACGTTATTACTACCAGATTAATAAATACAACAACTACTCCCAGCTCGGTGGGCCGGCTGCGCGCTGAGGCCTGAGACGCGAGGTTTGCTTACTGCTTGCTGCTTGCGCCATCGCTTACCTGGGTAGTACCAATGCAAAGATTCCTCTGTTCCTTTGCTGGGCCCCCCGCCCGCCTATAACAGGCCCTATACATGCGGATAGCAGCCCCGGTGCCGCCTGTTCTCCGGATTCCGCTACTGATCCCTACTCGTCGTTATTATTAGCTGCATTTATCCTGCGGCTGCTGAAAAGGTCCTCTGCCTTGGGGCTGGGGGCGGGCCTGCATGGCTTGCATTGTGGACCGCTGGCTGCCAATATTGTTCAACAAAGGAAGGTGCTCTTGGCGGAACTGCCCAACCAAGATATCACGTAGCCGATGCAAAAGGGAAAACTGGCGCAGATTCCAGGGTAGGGATTTGGATTGCAGACGAGCATAATTTCGGCAAGAAATTCGCAAAGGAGAAGTGCATGAAAGAATCCTAAAGCAAAAGCGCACAGTAAATACATGCAGTTCTAATCACAGCTCCAGCCGCTGGAGATGAGTGTGCCAACTGTTAATGACTGTTAAGCCGTCCTTTATTTTCATTTAATTTTAATTTTAATTAATCTTCTTCCGTTTCTCTTTCTTTCTTTCTTTCTCTCTCCCTTTTTTGTTTTAGAAAATCATCCCAAAGACAGCCATCGCTGTCCTCAGCCAATTCCCATCACCACATTGCCAATCCGGCCCACTTATTCCTCCCCCTCGGCCCGGCGCCGGAAAATCCGCAGCCGCGCCGAAATTGCAACCCCCAAATCCCATCACCGTCCCGTCCTCCGTCCACCTCTTTCCATCCCCATCCGCCGCTCTCGCCCCGCCACCACCACCCAGCCGCCGCCCGCCATGTCTTCATCCCTCCTCCGCGCCGCCCGCCGCCTCGCCCTCCTCCCCAGCCGCCCCCTCCTCGCCCGCGCCCGCGCCCGCCCAACCGCCATCCTCCTCCCCCACCACCACCACCTCTCACCACGCCTCTACTCCTCCTCCTCCGCCGCTGCCGCCCCGGAACCACCCAGCATGAGCGAGGCCGAGGCCGCCATCGCCCGCCTCCTCGTCGACGCCCTCGCGCCCTCCGCCCTGCTCGTCCAGGACGTCTCCGGCGGCTGCGGCAGCATGTACGCCATCGACATCGCCGCCGAGGCGTTCCGTGGCCACTCCGTCCTCCGCCAGCAGCGCATGGTCAACAAGGCCCTCGGCGACCGCGTCCGTGCCTGGCACGGCGTCCAGATCCGCACCGCCGTCCCCGACCACCCGCCGCCCCCCGAGTGAGGCCGCCAATACCGGGAGGGGGGATCGCTTCGAGATGTCGGGGCGAAAAAATGTATATACAATATGGAACATGGTCGATGGGATGCCATCGGTACGAGAGAACAATACGGAGACGATGAAACCGTCGGCAGCCTTGTACGAGAGAAGAATACGGAGTCGGTGAAACAGTTGGCTGCCCTGTAACGAGAATAGGACACGGCGATGTATGCACACTTCGCAGTACGGAAACGCATACACCGCTTGCAGCCTGTACGAGATTGGGATACGAGATGGATATACCTGCACCATTACACTACACATGTATTATAATATGCCCTACAGCAGCCCCATCACTCTGCTTTACAAGTCACATAGACATAGCGCTCATAAATCAATAACATTAATGCGTATCCATACAAACAAAAACGTCCAATCCGCCATCGAACAATCATCTATATACTTGCCCTTCTTTCCTGCCATTGCCAGTGCAATCACTCCTTCAGAAACTTGAAAATCGCATCCCGCTCCTCCACAGGCATGACCCGGAGAACCTCCCGAATCCCCTTGAAGCCCGCCTCCTTGTTGCGCCGCACAACCTCGGCCAGCTCGCCCGACAGCTTCTCCGCCTTGAGCCCCTCGACCTTTTCGCCAATCGTCCGCCGCTCCTTCTCGTACCACTCCGCCACCGCCTGGTCGTCCTTGTCCCACGACGCGATGCCCGACCAGCTCTTGAGGAGCTCCAGGTTGTGATCCCGCGCCGCGCTCGCCTTGGCCACCGACTCCTTTTGGTTGGCCGTCAGCGTCGTGCTCGACATGTGACGCAGCATGTACTCTTCGCTGAGCCGGCGCCTCACGCGCCAGTAGAAGAACCGACGTGCGTTGGACCACCCCAACACCTCCCGGATAGTGCCCTTGGCCTTCATGCGGCCTGCGCGGTCGTGGAGATCTGCAAACTGGGTGGCAATCTGCGAGTACACAGGGAGCAGCTGGCGCTCGCGTGCGGCCATCTTGTCCTTGATCTCCTCCGCCTCCTCCTTGGACGTGTTGGCATCCTCCAGGTTCTTCTTGAGCTGCGCGTACGTCTCATCCATACGCGCCATCGTCTTAAGCTGCTTGTCCTTGCGGTACTTGATACCAATCATACCCTCAGGCTCAAGCACACCACCGCGCGCCTCTTCGTCCGCGTACATCTCCATCACGGTGGGGTTGATGGTGGGATCAACAACGACCCAAGAACCGCCACGAAGCTCGCCGTGGGGAGGAATGTAAACAAAGATGGGCTGCTCGTACTTGACGAGGGCGTCAACGATGAACGAACCATACTTGAGCACCTCGTTGTACATGTCGCGCTGACCACCGGAGAAACCACGCCAGTTCGCAAGAATCATCAGTGGCAGCTGCTCACCATTGTTGAAGTCGTTGATGGCCTGCGCAGTCTTGAACGCAGAGTTGGGGTACCACACACCACCAGCCTCGTTGCTAACCTGCTCGATCGAGTCGGGGTTGGCAGGATCAGCGGGCGTAATGTTCTCGACACTGCGCGTCTCGACAGCGATGACACCCATGGGGATGCCACCAAGACGGGCACGGCCGACGACAACGGTGCGGGCCCAGCCTCCCAGGGTCTCGACAAACGAGTCCTTGTCGAAGAGACCGCTCTGGAAACCAGTCTCGTCCTGCTTGCCGGCAATCATCCAGCGGACATCGTACGGCTGCTTCTGGGGAGGGCAGTAAACCACATCACGGTCCCAACCGTCGGTGCTGGGGCTGACAGGAATGGGCGCGTTGCGCTTCTCGGGGACGTAGGACATCCACTCAACAATGCGCGAGACACCCTCAAAGTCGTCGTTGGCAGTCATGTGAGAGACACCGTTGCGGTACATGATCTGCGTGCCACCAAGCTGTAGATTGGATGTGTAGACCTCGCGACCCAGCAAGTTGTTCAGCGCGGTAGCACCAGTCAGGATGATGGGCTGGCCCTCGACCTGGACAGCACGCTGACCAAGACGGACCAGGTAGGCGCCGATACCGACAGAACGGCAGGTAACCAGGGTCACGGTGAAGATGTCGTTGTAAGCACGGCTGGTCGCACCGGCAATCAGGCCGGAGCCACGCAGACACTCGACACCAAGGCCATCCTCTTGGCCAACAATGGTGACGATGCGGTGACGCTTCTCACCAGCCTCAGAAATCTCCTCGGTGATGACATCGTTCTTGAAGAGGTCCTTGCCAGCCTGGTCGAGGTACAGGTAGCGGAAACCCTTGTCCTGCTTGGTCACGTCGTTCCAGGCGACCTTGAAGTAAGGCATCAGCTCGTCGGCGAGGCCGAGGCGAGCACCCGAGTTGGCCGACAGGTAGATGCGAGGAATACCAAGCTTGCGAGCCAGCTCAGTGCACTTGTGGAAGAAGTTATCTTCCTTGGGGCCAAATGAACCAATCAAGTATGTGATGTCGTTGGCGACGACAATGAAACGGCGGCCGCTGGGGTACTCGGGAGTACGGGCGCGGATGAGCCAACCAACCATGCCGCACTTGTTGGTGCCAGGCTCACGGTTCACCTCATCCAGGTTGTCCTTGTCATCCAGAACCAGCTCGGTGAAGGAGATGCAGTCCCCAGTCTTGGGCTGGTGGGCAGCGAGACCAGGCTGGCTCTTAACGGCCTTGACCCAGCTGTTCTGGATGGCCTGACGGAAGAGCTCGGGGAAGTCGTAGACGTACTGGGTGCCCATGAGGTGAGCCTTATACCGCTTGGGCTGGTCCCAGTTCTTGGTGGCATACGGAGTGTTGACAGGCAGGAGATGCATAGGGCCCTTCTCCTTGGTGCCGCCGATGCTGTGGAAGACCCATTCGCCCTTCTCCGACTTGCGCTCAGCATACAGATCGACATCGACGACGTAACCAGAGGTGTTGGTGATGGCAATGCGCAGTGGGTAGGGCAGGCCGGTCTTGGGGTCAGTGCAGATGATGCGAATCTCGACGTTGGAAACACGCAGTCTCCAGCCACGGGCACCAAAGCGGTCAAGGAAGCCCTGGAGGCTGTGCTCAACCTCCGAGGGGGAGAGCTGGAACACGGGGCTAAAGTTCATGAAGATGTGGTTCATGTCCGTGTTGTTGCTGCCGATGATCTCGAGAGCGTCGAAAATATCATTGACAACGCGATCCGCCTCGGAGATGAGGTACTCGGCCGTCGGGATCTCGTCACGGAGACGGCCAGGACGAATGACAGCACGGGTGAAGTAGCGCTTGTCTGAATCGGCGGCCTTGCCAACACCCTGGTACACGTGGATGTTCTTGTTCTCGGTGAAGACGGGCTTGATGTTGAACTTGGACAGACGAGCAAGCTCGAGCTGGAAAGCCAGGGCAGGCTCGCTGTGGCGGATGCTGTCGTCTTCCTCGTAGAGGGGTCCGCGGAATGTATAGTAGCCGGGGTACGAGCCGTCGCTGTGGCCGCAGATGAAGGTCAGGCGGCGCACGCCACGAGCAAGGAGCTCATCCCTGAACTGGGCAACGATGGGCCGGATGCGAGCCAGCGTCTCCTCGTCGTCCTTGCTCTCGGCATCACGGACAGCAATGTTGATGACAGCGCTGAGGTCTTCCCCGGAACCACGGGGAGTGCTAGCCTGAGCGGGCTTGCGCTTGCCGCTGAGATCAGCGAGAAGGCCAGAAGCCGTGGTCTGGCGGCTCTGCTTGTGCTGGAAGGCAATAGTCTCGAGGGCCTTTTGGAGGAGGTCATCGGCCTCGTCAATGTACTTGCAAGGAACAATGACACCGATGCGGTTAGGCTCGTCACTAATCTTGGCATCAAGGTACGACATATCACTGATAGAGTGGATGCGCTTGTTTCCAAGTTCGTTGCCGAGAGGAGTGCCCGGCGCAGAAGGAGCGGCAGACTGAGCAGGGAGGCCAAACTCGGCCTCGCCCAGCTTGCGCAGCTTAAAGTCCCAAGAAATGAAATGAGGGCTGTCGCTGTCGTCCGAGTGGTAGTTGACCTTGTTGAGGATGTAGGCACGGTATGCGCGGCGAATGTAGACTTCCAGCGAGGCGACCGATACCCAGGGGTCCTCGTTACCGAAGAACAGGGTCAGCACGTCAAAGACGGTGTACTTGGAGTCGACAACCTCCTTGATGACGTCGAGGTTGGGCTCACGGTGGTCCCAACCGCTCTCACCGTAGCGAGATTCGACGACGGAGGAGCGAAGAATGTGCTCCATCTGCGAGGTACGCTCCTCGAGGGAAGGCAGGGCACACTGGATCATAATCTCACGAGCCTTCAGGGAGACCTTGGAAGTAGTGCGCGAGGTAAGCTCAGTAAGCTTACGAAGGGTGTCGCGCATATACTTGCCAACATTGCCAACGTTGGGCTTGTTGGGACGGTACTCATCGAGGATTGCAAGGACGAGGGAGGATTTGGCGCTGACACGGCTGTGAGACAGAGCAGTTTCGACAACCTTGCTCATGTTCTCCTTGTTCTGTTCACGGAGCTGAAGAATAACATTCTCTTCCTGGCCGCTGCCGCGGAAGAGGCCCTCGATGTCGGAGAAGGACTCGAGCAGACCACGGATGAGGTTGAGCTCTCGAACCTTCTGGCCGTCGGCATAAATCTCCAAAATGTGTGTCAGGGGGGCCAGGGTGCTGCGCAGCAGGTCGGCATCAGCAGCGGCAACATTGTCCTCGATGAACTTGGCAAAGGCCTTTTGCAGAGCACGGGCAGGGAACTCGGTGTTGCGGGCCTTGGCGCGCTCAACAATCTGACCAAACTGTGCATCCAGCTTCTGGGGCATTCTCGAGTGCAAAGCAGAGAACTGCGCGTTCCACTCGCTGTAGGGCAGTTCGGGGTTGCGAAGCACCTCGATGAGTTCTTTGAGGGTGGCCTGCATGACGACCGAGTTGTCGTAACCGAGCAGGATGTTGTTGATGGTGTTGTGCAGCAGGTGGAAGCGCTGAGCAGGCTTGGCACCAAGGACGACGGGCTCGCCATAGACGGGCAGCTTGTCGACAAAGCTCTGGGCCTGCTTGACGCGGCTGGGGTCATCAAGGGCCAATATTCCAAGAATGTCACCAGCCTCGAGCGTGGCACCAGGCTGCTTCATGAGCTGGACAATACCGTCCTCCTGAGCTACAAGGGGCATGTACATCTTCATGACCTCGACCTCGGCGTAGGTAGCGCCGGCCTTGAGATGAGCACCGTTCTCGACGGTGTACTTGACAAGCTTACCAGGACTGGGGGTACGCAGCTGGGTCGGGTCGTTTTCTTGCTCAAGCAGACAAGTCTTGCTGTCAACGGACAGGCGGGTGGCGCCAACTTCCTCCTTCCAGTAGACGTTGTGGGAGTGGCCGTCAAGCAGAATCAGCAGACCACCGTCAGAGAGAGCACGGACACCGACAGAGCACTTGGAACCGTTGATGAACAAGTTGTAGCTGTCCACGCTGGAGCGGGTAGCAGTAAACTTGTAGCGGAAACCTTCGTAGATGAAATCAATGTTGAAGACGGTGCGGAGAATGTCCTTGGAGGGAACCTGACCCTTCTCGAGACCAGCGCGGTACTCGGCCATGCAAGCCTCCGAGGCAATGTGAGCCTTGGTGGTGGCACCGCAGATGACGGCGAGCATGGTATCGGGACGCTCAGCGGTCAGGCGCCTGGAGATGAGCTCGTCGAGCCAGCCGGTGGAGATTGTGTTGTCCTCAAAGTCTTCGGTCTCGAGCAGCTTGATGAGGTACTCGACGGTGGTTCTGAAGTCACCGCGAATGCTCAGCTCCTTGAGGGCGACAACCATGTGTTTTCTCGAGGCGGCTCGGTTCTCGCCGTAGGCGAAGATGTGACCGAACTGAGAGTCGGAGAAGGAGTGAATACCACCCTGGGTACCGACAGAGAAGTAACCCCAGACGTTGGAGGAGGAGCGGAAGTTCAGGTCGTGCAGCACACCGTTGGAAGGCTTGAAGCCCTCACCGGGATCCTCAGAGGTGATTCGGCAGGCAGTGGTGTGGCCGCGGGGCTTGGGGCGACGCTGAATCTCGCCGGCACCCTCGTTCTCGAAGTTGAAGTCGATCTCGGTGGTAGCCTTGGTATCGACGCCGTAGAGCAGACGAATATCACGGATTCTGTGGAGGGGCAGACCCATGGCAATCTGGAGCTGGGCAGCGGGCAGGTTGACACCGGTAACCATTTCGGTTGTAGGATGCTCGACCTGGAGACGGGGGTTGAGCTCGAGGAAGTAGAACTTGTCGTCGGCGTGGGAGTATAGATACTCGACGGTACCGGCAGAGACGTATCCTACAAGCTTTCCGAGACGGACGGCGGCGTCTTCCATGGCCTTGAAAGTGTTGGGGTTGGCAATGGTGACCGGGGCCTCCTCGATAATCTTTTGGTGGCGACGCTGGACGGAGCAATCACGGCCAAAGAGGGAGATGTTGTTGCCGTACTGATCGGCAAGGAGCTGGACCTCCAAATGTCTGGCGTTGCCGGCGAGCTGCATGATGAAGATGGGCGAGCCGGGAATCTCGCTGGCAGCGGCCTTGTAGAGAGACTCGAACTCGTCCTCATTGGTGACCTTTCGGATACCCTTGCCGCCGCCGCCCTCGGACGCCTTGACCATGACGGGGAAGCCAATCTCCTTGGCTTTTTGCAGACCTTCTTGCCAGGAGTTGACGCAGCCCTTGGCGTAGACGTCGTCGGCGACGGTGACGATGCCCTTTTTGTCGACTTCGACCTTATCAACGCCGGTACCGGACCAGGGAATACAGGGTACGGAGGCGTGCTGGGCGACGATTGTGGAGGAAATCTTGTCACCCAGGGAGCGCATGGCGGAGCCGGGCGGTCCGATGAAGACAATCTTCTTGGGGGAAGCAGCCAGAGACTCTGGAAGCTTGGGGTTCTCGGAAGCATGGCCCCTAAAATGCGTTAGCATGGCTGCTTGTAGAGAATCGGGTGTCTTGCTTGGTAGGATGGGTGAGGGCAGGGTTTCGGGTTGACGTACCATCCGGCCCAAACAGCATGAACATTCATGCGCTCAGCAATATCGACAATGAGCTCGACATTGGCGTAGTTGTGGTTATTAGTGCCGCCAGGGACTTCGACATAATGGTCAGCCATGCGAATGTAGTCGGCGTTGGCTTGCAGATCCTCGGGGGTGGCCATGACGGTAAAGTGGATGGCGCGCTCATCGCCAAACACTTCGTATGCCCATTTTCGGACAGAGCGGATCTCCTTGACGGCGGCGATACCGTTGTTGGCGATCAGGACCTAGGGGCGGTTAGCGGTTAGCGGTTTGCGGGTAGACGAGGAGGCCAATCATGATGTTCATCATGCTGGTCGCAGGCACTCAAGAAAGAGGCAGAGCAGTTGTAGCAATGCGGGTTAGCGGAGAAGATGGCTGCAGCTTACGTTTGTGATGACAGTGTGGCCGTCATGTTCGGCTACAAAGTCCTTGACCTTGCTCGCGGGGGCATTTGCGAGGCGGTTGCCGCCAATGAAGTGAGGAGCAATGCTATGCTTCTCAGCGTATGAGGCGTGGCCGTTGGTACCATTCGTAGACTCGGGAGCCATGATGGGCGATGTGCATGTGTGTGTATCGTGGTGGGAGAAGAAAGGGCGGATTGAGTCCGAGAGTTGGGTAGTTGCTGGATGCGAAAGAGGGTCAGGAAGCTTGCTCAGGGCTTCATGAAACAATGGCAAGGACAGCAGGTATACCGGGTCGAGAAGGACAGTTGGAGGGTCGAGCGCGCAAGTCGTGTCCGAGTTGCGCAGGTGAGAAGCAAGCAACTTATCACTTCGTCAGGCGGGAGGTCGAGGAGAAAAAGCTAGGCTGGCGGAGGTGGTCAATATACAGGAAGGCGGAATGCAGAGGGAGGCCAATGCAGATGCTCGGGAGGAATTAGAAAAAATAAAGGCGGATAAGAGAGGCTTTGAGAAGGGAAGCAGCCGTTTGAGAGGATGAGGATGGATGGTGAGAGGAAATTTGTGATGGAGGAGGGAGGAGGAGGAGGAGGAAGAAGAGAGACTTGGGCAAGGAAGGTCGCTGAACTTTTTCTGGAGGTGGCTTTGCTGGAGGCAGTTTTGTCGGGGGATGGTGAGGGTCAAGCGGGCAATAACTCGTAGCAGGCCAGAGTCTGAGTGTGAGCCTGAGCTGAGGCAGAGCTAGCAGCCAGAGGGGTGTCTGGAGAGGCTGTAGAGTGCTGGCTGTAGAGGCTGCAGCTGAGAGTGCTGAGTGCTGAGAGTGCTGAGAGGTGTTACCTACTAACCTGTAAAATGGCTGTCCCAATGACGCCTAGCGGCAGGCCAAAAGAATGGGATGGGATGGGCGGAATGGTGAATGGTGGATGAATGTATGGCCCTTGTCCTAATCTGTTGGATCTGTTGGGGTCAGTCAGTCACTGTCAACCGCCGTTTGCCAGTCCTGGTTGGGGCTCTTTTCCGGGCTCTTTTTCGGGGGAGAGTTTTCCATCTTGATCTTGATCTCTCTCTCCCCTCTCTCTGTCTTTCCCTCTCTCTCTCTCTCTCTCTCTCCCTCTCATCCTGATGCTTTTGTTCCATCTGCCACAGCGCATTGGCCCTCCTGCAAACCAGCCTCGTCAACCAGAAACGTCAGCAAACCCGTCCCGCACGGTCACTTGCTTCAGCTCCAGCACCTCGCCTGCATCGTCGCCCTGCCTGCCAGCCTGCCAGCAGCATAATGGACTTCCCCCAACCCACGTAAGCCCGACTCCTCGACGACACCGAGCGGAGGGGAATGCAGGCCAGGGCTCCTCGCCGGTCACGTAGCGGTTTCATCCCCGCCCGCTCGCCTTGTCTCGCGTCGAGAAGCGCAGCACCAGAATCCCAGATTGCTGAGAGCCCCATTTGTTTGCTGCTCGGGTTGCGGCGCATTCAGTCGGCGGATCCAGAAAAGCCTTGGGGTTCCTCCTAGCGCCGATAAGCACCAACCCCAAGGTTTCCCGTCCGCAGATACCGAAGCCGATGCATGTCGCCAGTCCTTGCGAGTTCCAAAAAAAGCCAAACAAGAACGAAAGAGACCAGAGATATCGCAGAGAGAGAGAGAGAGAGAGAGAGAGAGATCGAGATCCGGTATTCCTAGCAACCTGTTCACACGATAGCACTTACCGTCGTTGTATAGTCGTCTCCGTGTCATCGGCGTGGGGCGGCTGGATATTCGAAAGATGCGCTTCGAAGGAAAAAAGGTACAAGAACGAAGGCGACGGACGATGCAAAGTGTCTGCAATGATGGGAAGCGAGAGTAGGCCAAAAAAGTAAAAGAAGAGAAAAAAAACGGTGCAACGAGAGACGAATGTCGGCGCCCCGGGGGATTATGTACAGCTTCGGCGCGCGCGGCGTAGAATGAATTGGTTGACTAAACACACGCCCTACCGACGCAGGTAAGAATCGGAGGGATAACTAGGACGCCGCCACGGGTACCAGGACAGGACATGTTGAAGCTTCCAATTGGTATTCGGGCTATGTAAGCCCGGGGGCCTGGGTGGCTGCCGGGACATCAACGACTGGGGGTGCTGATGTGCTGATGTGATGGTGGCATCGCATCCATACCAGGTAACTTGGATCGGGCTTTCTTTTGATGAACCCCAACACGGCCAACATGTAGATGTCTACTGACTGGGATTACGATAACAGCAACCAACCACCCAGCAGCACCGCAGTTCTACGGCGCTGCGACAGTTCTCGCTGCCCATCTTGACCCAGCACTGTGGCTCACATATTCCAGGTACGTTTAAACCTCTTCACACCATCCCTTCCAATCAGGCTTAGTTGCCCATCGTCCACCCATCCCTCGTCCTGTCCTGTCTTGGTCTACCAACCCAACTAGTAGTTAACTAGTCAACTACTCTGTCCTTTTTTTTTTCCTTCTTCTTTGCTCTTCCCAATTGTTGAGTCCCGCACCCGCCCGGAGCCCCACCCTCCCGGCTCTCCGATTCTGTCCTCCCCCAACATGCCCACCACCGAGATGGTCTTGTCTCCCAGCCAGCGCCCAATAACAGAAAAAACAGAAGCTATCAAATCAAATCCAAATCTTCCCTTGAAGTGACCATGATCTCCTCCCCCCCCTCCCATCCTTTTTCCGGCATCCCCCGTCCTGGCTGCGGCTGACAACTGAACCCCCCCGTTCCTCTCTTTGCTGACCTCAGCTCAGTCTTAATAGTTGCACACCCTCAAAAATGATAAAATTCACACCCCCTTCCACTAATCCGCATTCGGCCGGTTTACTTTTCTCCTGCTCGTCATCACAATCCAGGGGGGGGGGGGGGGGGGGGGGGGGGGGGGGGGGGGGGGGGGGGGGGGGGGGGGGGGGGGGGGGGGGGGGGGGGGGGGGGGGGGGGGGGGGGGGGGGGGGGCGGGG